>CAUYLG010023572.1:0-39565 GCA_963573385.1 Cacajao melanocephalus | reverse complement strand
GGCCCCTGCGCCCTGTAATAAATAACTAAGATCTGTTATTTCTACTACAACCCAAATGATTTGCAAACTAAGACTTATCTTGACTTCTGTAAGCCACTTAAATAACAGTCGAAGTGACAATATATCCACAATATGTCCTCTAATCCTTGGAATGTCCGGAGACCCGCACCCTCCTCTCTGCCCGGGAGATGATTTACGGAATCCCCTAAATGTTTCAATCCCTTCACCCTCACCCCCGCCCCTCACCCTCATCTCCGCCCAGAAAGTGATTTGCAGAATTCACTAGCCCTCGGAATGTCTGAGGCTCCTCACCCCCACCCCTGCCACATACCCTTACCTGGGAGAAAGGTATAAAAGGTATTGACACCCTCCCTCTGGGGCCACAGGTTGGAGAGACGTGAGTCCTCTGTGGTCGCTGGCAATAAAGACCCTGCAATTTGGCCTACTTTTGTCTTGGTATTAACTTTCTATGCTCGGTTCAGTACAACAGTAGAACCACTATGTTATATTCCACTGATACAGATATGCAGAGGCCATCATTCCCCCCTATATGTACAGAGCACTCCCATCCTACTTATTTAATTTGTTCTTCATTAAAATTAACATGAGCATCTATGAAACAAGGCAAAAGTAGCAAATTCCCAATCACGGATAAGAATTGTAGTTGGGTGACAGGGCGCAGTGGCTCACACCAGTAATTCCAGCACTTTGGGAGATCAAGGTGGGCGGATCACTTGAGGTCAGGAGTTGGAGAACAGCCTGGCCAACATGACGAAACCCCATCTCTACTAAAAATACAAAAATTAGCCAGGCATGGTGGCATGTGCCTGTAGTCCCAGCTACTTAGGAGGTTGAACCCAGGCAGCAGAGGTTGTAATGAGAGCCAAGATCAAGCCACTACACTCCAGCTTGTGCAACAGAGTGAGACTCCCATCTCAATTAAAAAAAAAAAAAAAGAATTGTAGTTGGGCTTCAAGAAAACTAACATTAATTCTTTCTCTGTCTCCACCTCGGTCATCATGGCTTCTGCTCTAACCACTTACCTCTGTGGTCTCAGTAAACCCAGGTGAGTCTGGTTGGGCAGGCAAAAGTGGAGCTGAATGGGAGAGGAAACAGACTGATGGAGGAAAGGAAAATCTTCCAGAGTGGGCGTTTTAAGCCTATCCCTCAGAGTAGGTGTAGTGGGCGAGAAGTCTTTTTAGCTGTGTATTTGACAGACTCTTGCAGGCAGGGAGGAGAGAGAAAAGTAAGTGTCCTTGAGGAAGCTGATGAGTTGCTCACTTCCAGTGACATGGAAGCATGTAGAGAGTCAGGAAATGGGATATGTTTCCTACGAAGGAGGAATACTATGAAGGAATACTATGATTCCTATGGAGGATGAAGGAAGTCTCAGGTCTTTCTTGTTTTCAGCTCTAAAGTAGTATAAGTACCTCATTGTCCTTCCCTATTTCTCTCTGTGTCACAGATCCAGTCTGTAGTCTGGAATAACTTCCCCATATGCTCAGGGAACTCTGTCTTGTTCCCCAGGGGTAAAATTAGTTCAATTTACACAGGTTTAAAGTTTTAGTAGTCTGAGTCCGTGAGAAAAAGAATGCTAAAAGGGGAGTAAAGAAAACCTGACTCTGGAATTCTCATTCACGGAATATTGCAACTATCCTCCAATGAAGGGCAACTATAACCTATATTTGACCAGATTCTACTACAACACTTTGACATTTTTATGTGAGCCCTTTATCTTCAGTGGCTGTGGAGGCAACAGAAACAACTTTAAACAGAAATATATCTGTGAAAAATTTTGTATTACTGAAAAGTAAGTCTCTGGATATCTTACCCAACCCTCAATGACACCGAACACTAGGGATCAAAGCTTTTTTAAGGAAAAAGCAAGTGAAAGGCTAGGGCAATGGGCAGGAAGGCAAGAAATTATACCTAAGTTATGGATAGTCTGTCATAGGCATTGATTTCTCAAGTCACTTAGATGTCACTATACTCAGTCATAGGCATAAGTTTCTCAGATCACTTGGTTAGCAACGCTCTTGAAATTGTGAACATTCAAGTTCAGCCAAGCACAGTGGTGTGCAACTGTAGTCCCAGCTACTTGGGAAGCTGAGGCAGGAAGATCACTTGATCCCAGCATTCAAGACCAGCCTGGGCAATACAGCAAGACTTCCATTTAAAAAATAATAATAATAAAAAGTTAGTCCAGCGCGGTGGCTCACTCCTGTAATCCCAGCACTTTGGGAGGCTGAGGCGGGTGGATCACAAGGTCGGGAGATTGAGACTATCCTGGCTAACATAGTGAAACTGCGTCTCTACTAAAAATACAAAAAATTAACCAGGCATGGTGGTGGGTGCCTGTAGTCCCAGCTACTCAGAAGGCTAAGGCAGGAGAATCACTTGAACCAGGGAAGCAGAGGTTGCAGGGAGCCAAGATCGTGCCACTACACTCCAGCCTGGGTGACAGAGCAAGACTCCATCTACAAAAAAAAAAATTAAAGCTCAGAGAGGCTACTGACTTGCCCAAATTCACTCAGAAGAAGGACGTGGATCCAGAGCTCCTAGCTCCCCACCAGCATCTCAGCACTACCATGATAGCATCAGCTCTTTGAGACTGTGTTTAATACCTTATTGTTTCACAGTTAAACGAAAAGCTATGAGAATGTCAGAAGAGTAGCAGAAGACAAGGATCAGAAGACAAGGATCATGGTTTGGTATCTATATAAAGAAGAGCTAAACAATGGTGTTACATGCAAGAGCAGAGATATCACTTTATTAATCTGTATATTCTCAAAGTCTAGCGCTATGTTTGCTCATTATTATGGATAGATGCACGGATCAGGAGGAATATTAGTGTTAAAGAGAGCTGTGAAGTTCTGCTGAGATGTTAAAGACCCATTGATTGAGTCCTAATTGATACCATTGGCCATAATAATCACTAAATTTATTTATTTATTTATTTATTTATTTATTTATTTATTTATTTATTTATTAACAGAGACAGAGGTCTAGGGCCTTAATACAACAGAAGGAGGAAACAAGGAAAAAGAAGTATGCTCTATGAAAAATCATGCCAAAGTTATTCTGAGAAAATAAACTGCATCATTTCTGGAAGATTTTTGAATTCCGAATTCTTGCTAATTTCCTTGCCCAGGTTTACCCTTTCATACTAATTAGATATATAAAATTTTAACTGAAAATGTTCTGTATGTCAGCTCTGGTCTGAATTTATTCACCTCCCGCATTCTAGATCCTTCCTACATATACTGAAAATGACCTCTCTGCAGAGACCATCCTATCCATGTAATGCATCAGTGTGTGTAAAGGCAATCATTATTGATATCTTCTTGGCATGACCTGCCAAAAATGAGTTTGTTTCTGTATTTTGTCACTGACCTCAGTAGATGGCACCAAGATAATCATCATTAAATTCTTTCACCTGCCCCAAATCAATGGGCATTCAACCCCCAAAAATGATCATATTCTAGGGAAATATCTCCAGTGCCCCGGGTACCAGCCACATAGAAATTGTGTCATTACAGCTGAGAGCTACAAGTCTTGAACCAAAGTGAACCTCTACTCTCAGAGCATGAAGGGTCACTCCCCTCTTCTCTGACCATCCTATTCATATTCTTGTCAAGGACCATGCCTCACAAATGAATCTATTTATATGAATAGCCTATGCCAGTATTCTAAGGGCCATAAACAGTAGAATAAACCGTAGCTCAGGGTGAAGCCACTTGTGGGTACTCTAGCTCTATCTCAACACTGGCAACCCCTGATCCTGAATTATGGGCATATCCTAGGAGAAATCATGGGACTCAGCAAAAAGTATGTGTTAAAGATGTCACCTAGTTCTGCTCCTAGGAATTACTCCCGTGCAAAAAAAGGACAAAGGAAACAAGAATGTTCTGGTAGCTTCTAGGTATTGAAGCAAAGTCTAATATGCTGTGTCCAGATAAAACTTTGTTCTTGGGCCTGAATGTCATGGTGCCTATTCATGGATTCTGAAGATTTTCCTTCTTCTGATTACTGTAAAAAAACGGTATTACATAAACAAGATTCAAGTGTAATTTTTTAAGTCTTTCAAAACTATATTCTATTCCAAAAAATTAATATAAGTAAAATATTCTCTGGAGACACAGAATTACAGACAATGATGACCCAAAGTTCATTCTAGCCTCAAGTTTTCAGATATCTTCTGGGCACTTGAGTAATTGCCCAAGTTTCCTTTTTAATCCTAAATTTGCATCTAAGAAAAAGGTATGTGTGTACTGTCTGTAGTGCTGAAGGAATGTTTTACAAGTACCCACACAGATTAGTAAAAAGCCACAAAGATAGATGTACAAAGATATATGTACATCTCTACTAAATATACAGAACCACATACCCAAGGGCAAATGCAGGATGCAAATCCACAAGAAACCTAAGTGGATTTCACATTAGGTGACATATTTTGAGGCAAAAGTCATTGATAGAAAAGTAACAAAGGCAAAAATATAAAACAAGATCTCAGAGCAAACCAAAGACAGAATGAAAAGATTTTGGTTCTGACTCTGGCCTCTTCCCCTGAGTCATATCTGATCACTAGAGAAACTGAAAGGAAAAGATTGTTACATATGAGACAGAAATTAAAAGTTGTTTAAGAAGATTCTGGTTTCTGGTTTCAAAAGCCCCAAAGAGTAGGTGTGGTGGCTCATGCCTGTAATCCCAGCATTTGGGGGACCAAGGCAGCAGGATCACTTGAGGCCAGGAGCTTGAGACCAGCCTGGGCAACATAGCAAAACTTGTCTATTAAAAAAATACGAAAGATGCCCAGGCATGATAGAAAGAGTAATCCCATAATCCCAGAACTTTGAGAGGCCGAGGCAGATGGATCACCTGAGGTCAGGAGTTCACTACCAGCCTGACCAACATGGTGAAACCCTGTCTCTACTAAAAATACAAAATTACCTGGATGTGGTGGTGCATCTTTGTAATCCCAGCTACTTGGGAGCCTGAGGCAGGAGAATCACTTGAATCCAAGAGGTAGAGGTTGCAGTGAGCTGAGATCATGCAATTGCACTCTAGCCTGGGCAGCAAGAGCAAAACCCCAACTCAAAAAACATAAAAAAATAAGACCAGGTGCCGTGGCTCATACCTGTAATCCCAGCACTTTGGGAGGCCAAAACAGGTGGACTGCTTGAGTTTACAAGTTCAAGACCAGCCTGGACAATACTGCACAACCCCATCACTACTTAAAATACAAAAATTGGTTAGGCATGGTGGCGCATGCCTGTAGTCCCAGCTACGTGGGAAGCTAAGGTGGGATGATGGCTTCAGCTGGGGAGCAGAGGTTGCATGAGCCGGGATGGCATCACTGCACTCCAGCCTCGGTGATAGAGCCAGACTTTGTCTCAAAAAAAAAAAAAAAGGAAAGAAAAAAAGACAAAAAATATAATACCAAATATAAACAAAACAAAAAGTTGTTTTTTGAAAAGATAACAAAACTAGCAAACCTTTAGCTAGACTAACCAAGAAAAAGGAAGACTCAAATAAATAAAATCAGAGATGAAAAAGGACACATTACAACTGATACCACAGAAATACAAAGGATCATTAGAGACTACTATGGAGCCAGGCACAGCGGCTCAGCCTGTAATCCCAGCACTTTGGGAGGCCGAGGTGGGCTGATCACCTGAGGTCAGGAGTTCGAGACCAGCCTGGCCAACATGGTGAAACCCCATCTTAGAAAAAAAAAAGAGACTACTATGGAAAACTACACATCAAAAAATTGGAAAACTAAAAAGATAAGTTACTTGACATATACAACTTACCAAAATTGAATCATAAAGAAACAGAAAACCTAAACAGACCAACTATTAAGTAATGAGATAAAGCAGAAATTAAAAGTATCTCTTTAAAGAAAAGCATAAGACCTGATGGCTTTACTGCTGAATTCTACCAAATACTTAAAAAAGAACTAATACAAATTCTACTCAAATTATTCTAAAAAATTGAAGCGGGACGCCAGCCTTGGTGGCTCATGCCTGTAATCCCAGCACTTTGGAAGGCCAAGGCGGGTGGATCACCTGAGGTCAGGAGTTAGAGACCAGCCTGGCCAAGATGGAGAAACCCCATCTCTACTAAAAGTACAAAAAATTAGCCAACATGGTGGTACAAGTCTGTAATCCCAGCTACCCAGGAGGCTGAGGCAGGAGAATCACTTGAACCCGGGAGGCGGTGGCTGCAGTGAGGTGAGATCGAGCCACTGTACTCCAGCCTAGGCAACAAGAGTGAAAAACTCTGTCTCAAAAAAAAAAAAAAAAAAAAGTTGAAGAGGGAATACTTCCAAACTCATTCTATGAGGCAAGAAATACCCTGTGGCCAGGCGCAGTGGCTGACGCCCGTAATTTCAACACTTTGGGAGATCAAGGAGGGTAGATGACTTGAGGCCAGGAGTTCAAGACCAGCTGGCCAACATGGCAAAACCCTGTCTCTACTAAAAATACAAAAATTAGCCAAGGTGGTAGCGCATGCCTATAATCTCAGCTATTCAGGAGGTTGAGGCACGAGGATTGCTTAAACCCAGGAGGTGGAGGTTGCAATGAGCCAAGATCATGACAATGCACTTCAGCCTGGGCAACAGAGTGACTCTGTTTCAAAAAAAAACCAAATCATTCACCATGATCAAATGGGATTCACCCCACAGATGCAAGGAGAGTTAAATATATACAAATCAATAAATGTGATACATTACATCAACAGAATCAAAATATCCATATGATCATTTCAGTAGATGGTGAAAGAGCATTTGATAAAATTCAACATCCCTTCATGATAAAAATAATTCTCAAGAAATTGGACATAGAACATACCTCAATGCAATAAATGCCATACATGACAAGCACATAACTAATATCATACGTAATGGGAAAAAACTGAAAGCCTTTCCACTAAGGTCTGAAACAAGATAATGATGCCCACTTTCACCACTGTTATTCAATATACATAGTACTGGAAATCCTAGCCAGAGCAATTGGGCAAGAGAAAGAAACAAAAGGCATCCCAATTGGAAAGGAAGAAGTCAGATTAGCCTCGTACACACATGACATGATCTTATATTTAGAAAAACCTACCCCACCAAAGAACTCTTAGAACTAATCAACAAATTTAGTAAAATTGCAGGATACAAAATCAACATACAAAAAATCAGTAGTATTTCTATATGCTAACAACAATCAATCTGAAAAAGAAACCAAGAAAGCAATCTCCTTTAGAGTAGCTACAAAAATATATATACCTAGGAATAAATTAATTTAAAAAAGTAAAAGACCTGCACCAGGAAAACTATAAAATGCTAATGAAAGAAACTGAAGAGGGCACCAAAAAATGGAAAGATATCCCACACTCATAGGTAAGAAGAATTAATATTGTTAAAGTGCCCACAATATCCAAAGTGGTCTGCAGATTCAATACAATCTCTATTAAAATATCAATGGCATTCTTCACATAAACAGGAAAAAAAATCCTAAAATTTGTATGGAACCACAAAAGACCCTGAATAGCTAAAGCAATCCTGAGCAAAAACAACAAAGCTGGACATATCACACTACCTGAATTCAAATTATACAACAAAGCTATAGTAACCAAAACAGCATGGTATTGGCACAAAAACAGACCAGTAGACCAATGGAATAGAATAGAAAAGAAAGTAAAAGCCTTAGTCTGGGCAACATAGCGAGATCCCATCTCTACAAAAACTGAAAAATTAGCCAGGTGTGGTGGTACATGCCTGAGGTCCCAGCTACTTCATTGGCTGGGGCAGAAGGATTGCTTATGCCCAGAAGTCAAGGCAGCAGTGAGCCATGCTTAAGCCACTGCACTCCAGCCTGGGTGACAGAGCAAGACACTGTCAAAAAATAAAAGAAAGAATGTAAAAGCTTTTGAAGCCATTTGGCAAAGATCATGGAAAACAGGACAAGCAATAGCTACAGAGTTCCAGATCCTTGTTAAATATAATAAATAAATATGTAAAAATTGAAATACCTTAACAATTAAAAATCATGACTATCTATTATAATGTTGAATGACAAAAGCCTATTACAGGATGATTCTACCCATATCAACATTCACATATATCCATGAAGCAAGTTTGGAAGGACATTCACAAGCATGTTAACAATGGTCACCTACGTGTAGGGAGATCTTCTTTGTTTTGTTTTTTGTTTTGTTTTGTTTTTGGTGCATTAGTGATCTTGATGGTTTCAAATGTCATTGCCAGGGAACGATAGACACTGGGGCCCGCTTAGGGTGGAGGGCAATAGGAAAGTCAGGATTGAAAAACTACCTATCTGATATTATGCTGATTACCTGGGTGACAGAATTTTTTGCACACCAAACCCCCAAGACACACAAATAGCCCATGTAAAAAACCTGCATATAAATCCCTTTAAAGTTAAATAAAAATTGAAAAGAAAAAAATAAAATCTCTTCACCATCTTTCAGATAGCAATTTCTTTTCACTGCTTCCTCAGTGTAAGCAAATATTCTTTTACATCATCCACTCTTCTTCTTTGAACTTTTCTGTACTCTTTGAATATCTCAATAATGATTATGCATCCTATTTTTAAAACAACAACAAACTAAAAAATAAAAAGGAAAAAGAGGAAGGTGAGTAGGAGAAAAAAAAATAACAAAAAAGACTTGTGATCCTAAGCATATAAACAGCTCTGAAATTGCAGGAAAGAAAAACAAGAGAAAGGTAAGGGAAGAATGATCATTTATAATATTACTAAACTGAGCCAGGCACGGTGGCTCACACCTGTAATCCCAGTACTTTGGGAGGCCAAGACAGGTGGATCACCTGAGGTCAGGAGTTCAAGACCAGCCTGGCCAACATGGTGAAACTCTGTCTCTACTAAAAATACAAAAATTAGGCATGATGGCTGGCCTCTGTAATCCCAGCTACTCAGGAGGCTGAGGCCAGAGAATCGCTTGAAACCAGGAGGCAGAGGTTGCAGTGAGCTGAAATTGTGCCTTTGCACTCCAGCCTGGATGACAATAGTTAAACTCTAACAAAAAAAAAAAAAAAAAAAAAAAAAAAAGGATTACTAAATTGGGCTACATGTCTTTAGAGTTGGTGAGATTTTCGTGAGGGCTTTTTAAAAATATTGCTCTGAATAAACAAACAAGCCACTGCCTTAGCCCACCCCATCTTTGACCTACTGAATCAAAATATCTGGAACGGAATTTGGGATCTGCACATTGACCAGCCCACTTAAGGATCTAAAACCAGCCCCTGGCAACCACTAATCTACTTTCTGTCTGTATGGATTTGCCCATTCTAGATGTTTCATATAAACAGAATTATGTAAGATATGGCCTTTTGTGACTGGCTTCTTTCACTTAGCATGTATTCAAGGTCCATTCATGTTTTAGAATGAATTGGTACTTCATACCTTTTCATGGCTGAATTAATATGTCATTCATACCACCTTTTGACTCTCCATTCACCAGTTGATAGGTATTTGAGTTGCTTCCACCTGTTGGCTATTGTCAGTAGTATTTCTATGAACATTTGTGCACAAGTTTTTCCTCGGACATTTGGGGTTTTTGTTTATTTGTTTGTTTTTGGTTTGAGGTTGTTTTTGTTTTTGTTTTTTTTTCAGAGATAGGGTGTGTTTGTCACCCAGGCAGGAGTGCAGTAGCACCTTCTTAGCTCACTGCTGTCATGTATTCCTGGGCTCAAGTAATCCTCCCACCTCAGCCCCTTAAATAGCTAGAACTACAGGTATGGTGCCACCACACCCTGGGAATTTTTTTTTAATTTTTCTGTAAAGACAAGGGTCTCACTGTGTCGCCCAGGCTGGTGTCAAACTCACATTCTCAAGTGATCCTCCCACCCCTACTTCCCAAAGTACCGGAGTTACAGGTGTCGGTCATCACACCTGGCCATTGGACACCTGTTTTTAGTTCTTTTGGGTATACCTAAGAGTGAAATTTCTGGGTCACATGGTAATTCCATGTTTAACTTTTTGAAAAACCACAAATTTTTTAGGGTTTGGTTTGGTTTGGTTTGGTTTTTCAAGATGGGGTCTCATTCTGTTGCCCAGACCAGAGTGCAGTCATGATCATAGATCGTTAGTCACAATCTAATCCCAGCATTTTGGGAGGCCAAGGCAGGTGGATCACTTGAGGCCAGGAGTTCGAGACCAGCCTGGGCAACTTGGTGAAACCCTGTCTCTACAAAAAATACAAAGTTTAGCTGGGCTTGGTGGTGCGCACCTGTAGTCTCAGCTACTTAGGAGGCTGAGGCAGGAGGATCGCTTGAACCTGGGAGGTCAAGGCTGCAGTGAGCGAAGATTGCACCACTGCACTCCAGCCTGGGAGACAGAGTGAGACCCTGTCACAAAAAAACAACAAAAAATAAAATACTACAAAACAAGTTGCATGAAAATGAAAGTCACTAAACCAAGAGTAAAAAAACGTGGGAGGACAAGTAATAAAAGAGGATGGCGAGAAGGATCAATTTTGTCAGAAAAACTGAATAACAACAGCTAACATTTATTGAGTGTGTGCTTTGTGTCAGGCTCTGCTAAGTGCTCTTTAAATCTTTTTTTTTTTTTTTTTTTTTTGAGACGGAGTCTTACTCTGTGGCCTAGGCTGGAATGTAGTGGCATGATCTCCACTCACCGCAGCCTCCAAATCCTGGATTCAAGCAATTCTCCTGCCTCAGCCTCCCAAGTAGCTGGGACTACAGGTGCCCGCCATCACACCCAGCTAATTTTTGTATTTTTAGTAGAGATAAGGTTTCACCATGTTGGCCAAGCTGGTCTCGAACTCCTGGCCTCAGGTGTTTCACCTGCCTCGGACTCCCAAAGTCCTGAGATTACAAGCATGAGCCACCACACCCAGCCAGTGCTTTCTTTATAATTGACTCTTCACAGGAATACTGTGAGGTAGGTGGTGTGGTAATGTTATTAGCCCCATATGCACAGAGCTAATTAGCAGCAGAAGAGTATAGATTCAGATCCAGGCCTCACTCCAAAACCTGAGCTCTCGGCACCCTGGTAGCCAATGCAAAAATGGAAACATTGGCTCTAGAAAGCCCCTACCACAGAGGCTGGCAAGACAGACGATGCCCAGTAAGTTATTTCCCTGTCCATTCTCACATTGACTTAAAGAGAGAAACTTTTTCTTGATCTTGAGCTTCACAAGATTTGACCCTGTGGCTTTGTACAAGAAACACTAATACGACATAGTGGGTAACGTCCCCCAGATCAGTGTTACCAGAAATGAAGCAGCATGCCACATCATATGAAAACAGACGGCATAATGTTAGGGTCTTAATTTATTAAGTGTAGTTCAGTCGGGATCCAGAAGCTCAGACAGTAGATAGCAAGCTTTCACTTTACCTTTTATTTATTGATTTTTTGAATACGGAGTCTCACTCTGTCACCCAGGCTGGAGTGCAGTGGTGTGATCTTGGATCACTGCAACCTCCAGCAATTCTCCTGCCTTAGGCTCCTGAGCAGCTGGGATTACAGCCACGCACCACCAAGCCTGGCTAATTTTTGTTTAGTAGAGATGGGGATTCACCATGTTGGTCAGGCTGGTCTCGAATTCCTGACCTCGCAATCTGCCCACCTCAGCCTCCCGAAGTGCTGGATTACAGGTGTGAGCCACCGCATCCGGTCCTCACTTTACCTTTTAGTCTCTTGCCTGGAAATGGTCTATGACAGACTTCTGCTGCCCTCTGATGGCCAAAGCATGAAGCACCCAGCAAATAATTCCAGTCACATGGAGGCCTCTTCTTTGCTTATATGGCTGAATCTGTAGGAAGCTGGGCTTCTGCACACAATCCCTTGATGAGAAAGCTTAACTTGTATACATAAAGGAAGACATCTCTCCCAACTCAAGAGCAACTCACTGCGAGGATACACTCTGGGCCTCCTGCCTTCCTCACTCCGCATATGCCACTTACCAACATCATGCCCTGAGTGAGCAGTGGAGGCTGCAGGGGCCCATGGTCCTGCTGGGGCTAAAGGCACACATAGAGTCTGAGATTTCTACAACCAGATGGTCAAGGAATGGGGTGGAGAAGCAGGGAGCTGCGTGGTTCTGATCAAAGAACAGGTGTTTCTCAGCCCACACTGGAGGACTGGCAGACAGAGCCCGAGACATTCCTGCCCACAATGAGGAACCTGAGGAGCAGGGCGGGGGAGGAGGGTGGCTTTTCAACCTGGTCAGAGGCTAATTTCGGGGTACAAGGTGAGGGAGTAGGATCAAGGTCCACTGTGACCTCCTCCCAGGTCATTTCAACCCCAGGACTACACTGAAACGGACTTAAACCCTGAGGAAGGAAAGGTCCTAACAGCTTCTCTAGTTCAGGGTACAACAGTAGGGAAAGCTGCCCAGAAAGACCTGGGGATGGAGGAGAGGCCTGGGAATTTGGCCCCAGCTCAGCCTTTGACCTCCAGCTTTCAAATTTAACCCTCTGAGACTCTCTCTTCCCTCTCTCTCTCTCTTCAAATTTAACCCTTCAGCACTCTCTCACTTTCCTCTCTCCTCTCTCTCCCCCCTCTCTTCTCTTCTCCTCCTCTTCTCTCTCTCTCTCTCGCTCTCTCTCGACATTGCTACCTGTAAGCAGGTCAGCAGGGTGGGCCTCCAGATGAGAAGGAAAGGCCTACAAGGAGCAGCTTTCCCATTGCTCAACCTGAGCTGTGCCTGGGGCTCACGTGTCTCTCCAGTCCCACCTCCACCCTGACAGAACATCATTCTGCAATATTTTAGGGTTCCCAGACTGTCGTTTTTCATTGAAAGCTCTACCATACTAATTTTTTTCTTTTTTTTGGGGGGGGAGACAAAGTTTTGCTCTTGTCACTCAGGCTAGAGTGTGCAATAGCAGGATCTTGGCTCACTGCAACTCCACCTCCAGGGTTCAAGCAATTCTCCTGCCTCAGCCTCCCAAGTAGCTGGAATTACAGGCACACACCACCACATGTGGATAATTTTTGTATTTTTAGTAGAGACAGGGTTTCACCAGGTTGGCCAGGCTGGTCTCAAACTCCTGATCTCAAGTGATCCTCCTGCCTCAGCCTCCCAAAGTGCTGGGATTACAGGCATGAGCCACTGTGCCCAGCCACTGCTTAGTTTGTGTGCCTTCTCCCCCTTGTTTTCATACTGGCATGTGATATTCTGGTTTCTACCTGGTTCAGAACATTCATCTCTTTTGAATAGAGTAGATGTATGTCAATGTTACCTGGTCTGAAAAAGAGTGGCTGGCATGAACCTCGCAGTGGCCATCCCAGGGGCACCCATGGCTCCAGGATCATGTTGCAGGGAACTGGGAAGGGCCAGTGTCTGTGTGATGGGCTGCTCAACATTTTGGCAGATCCCTCTTCCACTGTTTTTTCATTTTGTTGTTTATTTAAAAACTCAATACATGAACATAGTTTTTAAAAACTCAGTATGTTATCACACCACCACACCCAGCTAATTTGTGTATTTTTAGTAGAGACTGGGTTTCTACTACTTGGCACAGCTACTTAGAAGGCTGAGGCACGAGAATTGCTTGAACCTGGGAGGCGGAGGTTGCAGTGAACCGAGATCATGCCACTGCACTCCAGCCTGGGCAACAGAGCGAGACTATGTCGCAAAAAAAAAAAAAAAAGAAGAAACTATCCACTCACCCCTGTTCCACCCTCAACCGACATTCTCCAATAAAGAAAGAAGTTCAGCAGTTCTAAAAAAGGCTGACTTCCACCCCCACCAGGGCTTGAGAAAGACATCTATAGCAGGTCACTCTCAGTTTAATTTCCACCCATCTCTCCCTTAGCCACACCCAACCAACACCCATTTTCAGTATTCTCAGAAAGAAGAGATTACCCATCTGTCCTAAATATGTAAATCATGTAATCCCACAGGCATGCTCATACCCTCTAGCTCTCCCGCATCATCTGAGCCCTCAAACAGCACAGACAAGAGGTCAGCATCAGCCTTTATTGGGAAAGAGAAGTACACACCCAATGCCCAATCCAGGGCTGTTTCCCATGCTCTGAGCAGTGGCAGGAGAAGCAGAGCAGAGAGGGCCATGAGTGCCCCTGGAAATGCCACAAGCCCTAGGATGTCACCCTCTCTTAACTGCCAGGAACAGCCTCCAGAGTTACCAAAGAAGCTCCAGACAAATCAGCACAGCTAGGGCACCGGGATCTCTGTAAGTAGAAGAAATATCAAGTCACAGCTGTGCCTTCTTGGCTTCAGTTACCCAACATGTTTCCCCTCCACCCTAGGAAAGCTTGGCCTATGTTGTTCTCAGAAGTCTTAAATGGATCCTTGCTTCCCAGACAATCCAATCCCAACTAGCACTGCAGGCTCTTATTATTCAGATGTCAATCTTATATCTCCTGTTTTTAAAAAAAAAAAAAAAACTGGAGATATGGCCAGGCGCACTGGCTCATGCCTGTAATCCTAGCACTTTGGGAAGCCAAAGTAGGCAGATCACCTGAGGTCAGGAGTTCAAGACCAGCCTGGCCAACATGGTGAAACCTCGTCTCTACTAAAAATACAAAAGTCAGCCAGGCATGGTGGCGGGCACCTGTAATCCCAGCTACTCAGGGGGCTGAGGCAGAAGAATCACTTGAACCCAGGAGGCAGAGGTTGCAGTGAGCTGAGATGGTGCCATTGCACTCCAGCCTGGGTGACAAAAGCAAAACTCCATGTCAAAAAAAAAAACCTGAAGATGTGTCTGTGCCTTTACCCACCCTGCCCCTACTTCTTCCAAACATATCACACACATTCCCACTGTCTTCCTTTGCCAGCAGTCACCAGATTACCTGTCTGGCATGTTCCTGTGCTATCCTCACTTTGTAACATCTGCCTAGCCTTAAGGACCTTGATCAAATCCCACCTCTCCCACAAAGACCTTACCAGGGAGCCACACCTGGGAACAAGTGTCAGCCTGTACTGTTTATATGAGGGTTCTCATCTGTGACATAGGTTCTTTCTCTCCAGCTAGACTTTTCCTGGCCTTCTGAAGTCCCCTTCCCAGCACCTAGGCCAGTGCTTTGCACACAACAGTTGTCTATTATTGCTGATGACAATGGACAGTACTCACTTAATTCAGAATCAGACCTCACAGTCCAGTTGGGGTTCATGGTCAGTTTTGGGGGCAGGACGGGTGGGGTGCAGAAGCGGCCACAGCCTGACTTGCAACACTTTTCTCCAGCTTGACAGTTCTCATCCATCACACAGCCGACAATGCACAGGCCCACCAGAACTTTCGGACAATCACCGTCCCGCCCTGTGGGAACAACAGGCACAGGTAAAGGGACAGGACATCAGCTCTGCCATCTCCATGTTCCCATCTAAAACTTAGACACAGAGGCTCCAGGTCATTCAACCCCTGACCCTAACTAGACCCAACTCAACTGGCTGGGAAACCATGGAGCTGAGGATCTGAGAATCTTCAGGAACCCAAGAGACCTCTGAGCCCGCAGTTTTCAAATGGTGCGCCAAAGGGCGTTCCCAAGAGGTAACTTGGGGATTGACACCTCTGCAGGTTTGGGGTGGGGGTGGGTGGAAGTATGTCAGGGGCAAGGCTCCCAGACCACCACCCTCTACCCCCGGCTTGGGATTCATAGTGTCACTTCCTCACGGTGGCCTCCTCTGCCACCCTAGACAAGGTTTGATGTCCCCATTTTGTGCTCCTGTAGCACCCTGTATGCTTCCTCTCATCGAACTTTATGGTAATTCCTTAATTCCCTTTATGGTAATTCCTTATTTAAAAGGAATATGTCTATCTTCCCTGATAGGCTATAAGCTACATAAGAACAAGAGTCTGTCCCTAGCCTTGAGCATTACCCGGGAATCTAAAGGGACTAAGATAGCACCAGGGACAGTGATCTTTAATGGAGAACACAGTGCCTGGCACTCAAAAGTATTTGTTTTTTTTAAATGTTGAAGAAACAAAGGAATTGGAACAGGAATGCTTTTATCTGTTTATATATATGTTTCCAACTAAGATTTCATTTGGGGTAGGGGAGAAGCTTTTTGTTAAAAATTAGATCTGAAAATCAGTGATCTTGGGAAACTCCCTCATTTTACAGATAAAGAAACGGGCTAGAAAAGAGGGGTTTGCCAGGCTGGGTGTGGTGGCTCATGCCTGTAATCCCAGCACTTTGGGAGGCCAAGGCGGGCAGATCACCTGAAGTTGGGAGTTCGAGACCAACCTGACCAACATGGAGAAACCCCATCTCTGCTAAAGATACAAAATTAGCTGGGCATGGTGGTACATGCTTGTGATCCCAGCTACTGGGGAGGCTGAGGCAGGAGAATCACTTGAACCTGGGAGGCAGAGGTTGCGGTGAGCCAAGATTGTGCCATTGCACTCCAGCCTGGGCAACAAGAGTGAAACTCTGTCTCAAACAAACAAAAAAAAAAGAGTTTGCTTACCCAAGGTCACAGCAAAATGAGCAAAACCTCAGTAGAATCAAGACCATAGGCCACACTGCCTGTCTTCTAGCCCAAGTAGTTCCTACTGCCCCACAGTGCCTTCCCCTAGTTCTTTTAATGCCCACAGAGCCCCCTCGGTCCCAGAAGGAGAGATTGCTTTGTGTTGAGGGATTAGAGGGACAGGAAGAATGAGAATCCTAGCTCCTCCCAGGAAGGGAAAGAGAAGCGCTCTTCTCAGGAAATACTCAAGGATTTCTTCCCAAAAGAGCCAACATACCTCCCTCAATGTCTCCAAGGCAGGTGTGGCCACAGCTGGTGCTGCAGCATTTATGCCCCTGGGGACAGGATGCATCCCTATCACACAGCTCCTCACACGGAAGGGGGTTGGCAGGACATTCACCAACAAACTCTGCTACAGAATCAAAGCATTGGAGCCCAGAGATGCTCAAGGCCACAGTATGAAATACATTTTTCATTGTGTCCCATGTGTGTATGTTTATATATAGTTGTATATTTACATACATACATTATTACAGACATAATGTACATATTTATGTGTATCAGATCTACAATACATTTTGAATTTTTTTATTATACTTTAACTTCTGGGGTACATGTGCAGAACATGCAGGTTTGTTACATAGGTACACACGTGCTATGGTAGTTTGCTGCATCTATCCATCCATCCCCCCGTTAGCATTCTGAATTTTTTAAGACATAGTCTCACTGTGTTGCCCAGGCTAAAGTGCAGTGGCACAATCATAGCTCATTGCAGCCTCAAACTCCTACACTCAAGGGATCCTCCCACCACAGCCTCCTGAATGGCTAGAACTATAGGCACATGCCACCATGCCTGGCTAATTTTATTTATTTTGTAGAGACAGGGTCTCACTGTATTGCCCAGACTAAAGTGCAATGGCACAGTCACAGTTCATTGCAGCCTGAAACTCCAGGGCTCAAGGGATCCTCCTGCCTCAGCCTCCTAAGTGGCTAGGACTACAGGCATACGCCACCATGCATGGCTAATTTTGTTTATTTTGTAGAGACGGAGTCTCACTATGATCTCAGGCTGATCTCTAACTCCTAGTTCAAGTGATCCTCCCACCTGAGCCTCCCAAAGTGCCAGGATTACCAGCGTGAGCCACCACACCAAGCCCACCCTGATATTTTATATTCTATTTCTTATTTTCCCTAATTACTAAATTGCTTTCAGGACTCACAGTTTGCAAAACACCATTCAGGCCTAGCCCACTGTGGCAAACGTTCTCCCTGAATTCTCCCTGTGACAGACATCTATACTGGTGGCCTCCAGTGAACTTTATCTCCTGGGATTCATGCCCTTCCATGCCTACTCTGGGCTTGACCATATGATTTACTTTGACCAATGGGACATTAGCAAATGTGATGTAAGCAGAGGCTTGATAAGCACCTGTATACTGGGGCTTGTCCACTCGGAATCCTTCCTCTTGGAAACCAGCTGTCGTGTTATAAAGCAGCCTGAACTACGCTACGAGATGATGAGATGCCCCATGGCGACAGAACCTAGAAGAGAGGTCATCCTGGACACTGTGGCTCCAGTTGAGCTCCCTGCTGAGCTCCCTGAATGTAGCTAAATGACTGACCACAGCTACATCATGTGGGTATATGAACTGCCCAGCCAAGCCCAGGCAACATACACAACTATGAGAAAGAATAACTATATTGCTTTAAGCCATGAAGTTTGGGAATGGTTTGTCATGTAGCAATAGATACCTGATACCAAGTTTATTCTGAGAGGCAACAGGTCCTGCTAAAATGATTTGCTTCCCTACATTCTTTTGCAACTAGGGTGACCACAAACAAGGACATAAACTGGGAAAACTGTATTCCTGACACAAGGAATACCCCTTTCAAACCGCTCCCTCACTTCTTTCTTCTTCCAGTCCAAAGACAGACATTATATGGAGAGGCAGAGCAGCCTTCTTTCAATGAAGAGGCAACTTAGCACAATGAAATAGTCAAGAACTGCAAAGTAGTGTTGAATGAGAGGAGAGAAGTTAGCATCCCCTCCACAAGGATGGAAGAGGCCCTTGGGCCTGACAACACACACACAGTTAAAACACTGCCACCTACTTTGTGGCATCTAACCATCTTCTTTTTTCAATAAATAAATAGTAAAATTAAAATTACAAAAAAAAAAGAATTGGAAAGGAGAAGGAGGGAAATAGTTTCATCCCTAGCATCATGAAGCCACCATCCCAGCCTTAGGACTTCTTGTTATATGAGAAAAACAAACCCCTATATGATTAATTTTCTGTTGTGTGCAGCCAAACACATT
Source organism: Cacajao melanocephalus (assembly GCA_963573385.1). Taxonomy (NCBI): domain Eukaryota; kingdom Metazoa; phylum Chordata; class Mammalia; order Primates; family Pitheciidae; genus Cacajao; species Cacajao melanocephalus. The sequence goes on along the minus strand of CAUYLG010023572.1, from coordinate 20,817 downwards.
CCCTATGAAGATGATCAAACTCAGAGAAGGCTTTTGCCCAGAACTATAGAGTGAGTCAGCAGGAGGGCAGGACAACACTCAGCCTCTTGATTTGCAGTAAAGTACTTTTTCTATTACACTATCCTTAAAACATGCAGGCAACTGGCCAGGGCCCCAGGCACAGGCACACCCAAAGAAGGCCACATCCAAACCAAACCAACTCACTGTGACTCATTCGTCTTAGTGTTTATTTCAAGTTTCTTAAGAGAAAGGTGACAGGCAATTAAAGATTTCACAGGAAACCAAAGCAAGACTGGCCCAGTGCCTCTGCGTAGGAACAGGTAAGTGTGATTGCATACAGCTGGCTCCGGGAAGTCTGCCATGATGGAAAAAGCAAGTACTGGAATCCAAGGAGAATACACGCAGCTAAACAACCAAGCCATCAGAACCCTGTATCCTGGGATTTTCTTGAACAGCCCCTATTTCAAATATCCTGCGCTATTGTGAGATTACATCAAAACTATGTGTCCTGATTTTTGACTCGGAAAATGTGGTCACTGTAACCACCAAATCCATCTCCCTGCACCTCCCCACCTGTTTGACAAACACTGAAATCCATTTAACGAGGAACAAAAGCCTTCTATCCCACAGTCGAGAAGGCTGAGCGTAAAAATCTCCCTGGTGGAAAAACCTGGAGACATAAACTTATGGAATTATGCCATGTGCCCTAGAAATTGAGAGCACCACGCTTCCCAGATTTCACCCTTTCACTGAGCTTGGCCCTGAGATGACCAATGCCAGGAGCTCCTGGCTACTCTCTGCCCTCATCCTCAAGACCGGGCATAGAGCACTTACCTCTATCCTTTTCCAGGCCAGACTTCCTGGAGGTCTGGAGGGTCACAGCATCTCCCTTTTGACCAGTGCCCAGCACTGCCACCCAGTCTGACACCCTGCCCTACACAAGAACCTCTGCTACACAATCCCTTTCTCTCAGCTCTAACACCTGGAATTAATGGGGCCTTACTACCTCCAAGCCAGATTATGCTGCTATCTTTCTTTGTCACCCAGCCTGCAGTACAGTGATACAGTCGTGGCTCACTGCAGCCTCAAACTCTCGAACTCCTGGGCTCAAGCAATCCCCCTGCCTCAACTTCCTGAGTAGCTGAACTATAGGCACACACCACCACCCCCAGCTAATTATTTTTATTTTTTGTAGAGATGGGGTCTCACCATGTTGACCAGGCTGGTTTTGACATTCTGGCCTCCAGCAATCCTCCTGTCTCAGCCTCCCAAAGTGCATGAGCTACCCATCACTGGCCCTTTGTACCTCTTGATACTCACGTGAAATCTTTTTGGTCCTTTTCCTATCCCCATAGACTTATAAAAACCTGGTGGATGCCATTCTTTCAGCCAGGATCCTCTGTCTTTCACCATCCTGGCTTTGCCGTGATAGGTAAGCTCAGTTCCTCATAAGACATGTTCCCCAATCACCTCACAATTAGCTTACCAGGAATCAGAAAGATAAATAGGAATAGTAGCCAGAATGGGGATGGCAGTTCCCCACCCTCTATCTGTACCCATCCCAAGACCCCAAGCTATCACCAAAAAAGTAGTGAAGCTGAAGCCCAGGAAATACTCACTCACAGTCTGTCCTGCTGCCTCAGCTCCAGCCTGCCACTATGTCTGAGAGAAAGATACCAGTTGCTGTTGGTAAAGTAAAATTTCAGCACTTCTTAACCCAAGAAGGGCCCTCTGAGCTAACAAACTTACTCCCCTTCTCTCACAAAGAGAGAGACAGACAACCAGAGAGAGGGACTGGCCTGAGGTCACTGGTAGCAGAACTGAGTCACAAATCCCCAACTCTGGCATAAGGTCTCAGGCCCTTTAAAACACATCAAGGGCCCAGCACAGTGGCTCACGCCTGTAATCCCAGCACTTTGGGAGGCTGAGGTGAAACACTTGAGGTCATGAGTTCAAAACTAATCTGGCCAACATGGGGAAACCCTGTTGCTACTAAAAATACAAAAAAATTAGCCGGGCATGGTGGCGGGTGCCTGTAATCCCAGCTACTGGGGAGGCTGAGGCAGAAGAATCGCTTGAACCCAGGAGATGGAGGTTGTAGTGAGCCAAGATCATGCCACTGCACTCCAGCCTGGGTGTCTCAGATGGAGACTCAATCACACACACACACATACACACACACACACACACACACACGATGATCCCCTACACTGCAGCAAGGATCACACGAAAATAAACCAAGAAGCACTGGGACTCACTCCGCTCAGTTCTGCCAAAAGAGAAGACCCAGTGGTAGACAGTTTTAGGAGTTAGGAAAAATTATCCACCAGTGTGTAGGGAGTCCTCAAGACCACTTACTTTCACGTTCAGTGATTCATTTGCAGGACTCAGTGTATAGTCATACCCACAGCTATGATTTATTAAAGCAAAGGGGTACAAAGAAAAATCATCAAAGGGAAAAGTCCAGAGGAAATCAGGTGCAGATTTTCCAGAGTCCTCCCAGTAGAGTCACAGGATGTACTTAGTTCTTCCAGCTTGGAATTGTGACATGTGTGAAGTGTTTTCTACCAGGGAAATTCATTAGAGACTCACTGTGAGAGGTCTACATTGGGGGCTGGTCACTTAAGCACCTTCTGCCTAGCATGTACCAAGATTCCAGACTCTCAGAAGCAAAGCAGACGTTCAGCCTAAACCACGATGTTTGCACAAACAGTTTAGGCACAGTGAGCCACTCTTATCAGTTAGGGGAGTACAAACACCCCCAAAATCCAACTTCCCAGAAGCCAGCCAAGGGCCAACCTTGCCAGCAAGCCTTTTTTAAGAATAGCAGTCTCAGGTCTGCTATGTTAACTCTTTTCTGTACAACCTGCTGTGAGGTTTCAGAAAAAGGTCAGCCAGACACACAGGGAGGCCATCAACCCACATAAAAGATAATACATATGTGATAATATGCAAAACAGAGGGTCCCAGGGGCTCTGGAGTGGTCAGGTTTCATGCAGTGGGGAGGTGAGCCATGAGGGGGCCCAAGAAGACAACTCTCAGGCCAGAATCAGAATCTTCACTCCAAAACCTCTTCCCTCCAGGTTGTCCCTGTCTGAGTAAAGAGCACCACCATCACCCAGCTGCTCAAACTGAATATCTACCACCATTCTTGATAGCCCCTCTCCCTCAATGCCTATAGCCACTTACTTCTTCACCCAGTCCCATCAATTCTACCTTCACAAACATGTAAGCCTTCCATTTTTCTATGTCTGCATTTTCTCCACCCCAGCCTAAGCCCCGATCATCTCTCCCCACCTGCCACAATAGCCTCCTACTGGTCTTCCATCTTCTACACTTGCCCCATCCATTCTTCACATATTGGCAGAGTGGTCTTTTTAAAACGAAAACTGGACAAGGCCTCTCCTGCTTTTAAACCCCCTCGAAGTCTTCCTATTGCACCTTATTAGAATAAAGCCTAAAAGAGAAGCCCTGAAGACCCCCGCAAAGTCTGGCCCCTGCCTACCTCTCTAACCTCAAATGAAAGCAGCCTCCTTCTCTTTTCTTCCATTACTTTCATAGCATTCATCACATCTTGTGGCTATTATGTATTTGTTTTCTTGATTATTTCCTGTCTGTCACACCATGAGCAAGCCCCAGGGGGACAAGAACCACGCCTGCCTTGCTCACCACTGCAGACCCACATGCCAGGTAGCGCAGCCACACTCAGTGTATAGTGAATACATGAATAAGTGAGTGAGTAAACAGACAGGTCAGGCATCAGATAGGTGGGGAGATGGAGAATGGGTGGACCACAACACAGAGGTACTTGGCATGACCATACGAGCTCTTGAGCATTATCTGGCAGTCTGCAGACTTTTTAAAATGCATTTCTGGCTGGGCACAGTGGTGTGTGCCTGTAGTCCCAGTTTCTCAGGGGGCTAAGGCGGAAGGATCGCCCGAGCCCAGGAGGTTGAGGTTGCAGTGGGCCAAGATCACGCCACTGCACTCCCGCCTGGGTGATACAGCGAGACCTTGTCCCAAATAAATAAATAAATACAATGAATTTCTTCCCAACTGCATTATCACTCTAGGAGCTATAAATATCCTTATCCCTATTTTACAGATCATAAAAGTGAGGTTCAGTTTGAAAGGACTGGCCTAAGGACTTGCCTAAGGCCACACAGCAAGCAAGCAAAAGAGCCAGGATTCAGATCCATGTTCAGAGTAGAACAGGCTCATGAGAACAGGACCCAAAGTCTGCCCTTATCCTCAGGCAACCTGATTGGCCCTCCACTTTGCCAAACAGACCAGCACTGGCTATGATAAACCTCTGGCAATGTCAGAGCTTAAGGAAAGCAGAAATTTTTCATAGCCCTGGAAGGACAGCTTCCTGTAGAGTTAGGTACAATAACCACTCCTGTTGGGTGAGTGGCCCAGCCCTCCCATAGGGCTGGAGCTGTAGAAAGTAGTTCACTGCCAAGACAGTAGCCAATATCACCTCCCACCAGGCTAGGAACCCTGCTCCGCCCTGCAGGCTCTGGGACATCTGTGGGATGTCACTATTCTAGCCTGCCTGCTGAGCTCCAGTGGAAAAGGAAGCCCTATCTGGGCTGGCCAGGAGCCAGAGCAGCTCACAAGGTACTGTGCCTGGGTGCCAACCTCACCCTTGGCCCCCACAATTCAGCCATCAGCTTCAAACACTGGGAAGATTGTACCAAGCCCTACAAGCCAGCAGTCAGTGACCTGCCTGAGACAGATTCCCAGGCTGGTTCCAGAGCTGGGCCTCAAGAGTCCTGGCAAGGAGAATAACCTTCCATTCTCTCTAATGGGCAGGCTGCCCAAGATAGCTGCCTAAGCCAGGCACAGACAGACCCAATGGGTACTGGCAAGGGGCCTCCCACCTAGGGAGGTTTGACTGGAAGGAAAAAGGTTGTCACATGTTACAGAGCTTCAGGTCTCAGAGAGGAAGTGATCAGGGGAGAAGAAAATCATCCTGGTTTTGGATAAAGGGGCTGGTTAGAAATTGTACTCCTGTCGGGCACAGTGGTTTACGCCTATAATCCCAACACTTTGGGAGGCCAAGGTGGGGGGAACACCTGAGGTCAGGAGTTCGAGACCAGCCTCAGCAACATGCTGAAACGCCATCTCTACTAAATACAAAAAAAATTAACTGGTTGCAGTGGCACATGCCTGTAATCTCAGCTACTTGGGGGGCTGGGGCAGGAGAATAGCTTGAATCCGGGAGGTGGAGGTTGCAGTGAGCTGAGATTGCAATATTGCACTCCAGCCTGAGCAACAACAGCAAAACTCAGTCTCAAAAAAAAAAAAAAGAAAGAGAAATTGTACTCCTGACCCAGCCCACTTAGGAGGCAAGAGGAAGAAAGTTAATATATACCGAGGGCCAAACACTTTATACACTTTGAATAATTACAGCAAGCCTCTGAGGTTTATTCTTTCCACCTTACAGAGAAAGGAACTAAGGCTCAAAAAGCAGAAGAGACTTGCCCAGGAACCTGCTGGCCAGTAACTGGCAAACCTCAGGCTTAAACCCAGGCCTCCGACAACCCAAGCCTAGGATTTTCCACTCTAGCATGCCGTCACACACAGATGAGAGAATGGTTCCAGTTCCTTTAGAAAACATAATGAGAGACAGTCAAAACAGCAGAGAATAAGGTAAAATACCTAGGCATAAATTTATGGAGAAATATTTTAACACTATAAAACACTCTGAAATATGAGAAATATACTTGATCAACAGGAAGATGTAAGGACTGAACGTAGGCCGGGCACAGTGGCTCATGCCTGTAATCCCAGCATTTTAGGAGCCGAGGTGGGCAGATCACCTGAGGTCAGGTGTTCGAGATCAGCCTGGTCAACATGGCAAAACCCCATCTCTACTAAAAATACAAAAATTAGCCAAGCATGGTGGCACGTGCCTGTAATCCCAGCTACTCGGGAGGCCGAGGCACAAGAATCACTTGAATGTGGCAGCAGAGGTTGCAGTGAGCCAAGATCACGCCACTGCACTACTCCAGACTGGGCAACAGAGCAAGACCCTGTCTCCAAAAAAAAAAACTGAACAATTTCAGTACCATAAAACAGAGTAAAAAAATATATATTCAACATTATAATACCAGCAGTTCTCCCTAAGCTAGTTTAATTTATATATCTAACATCACTCCAGTGAATGTAGGCTTGGCATTTGGGAGTGAAGGAAGAAAAATAGACAATATTATATAAAATGTATTTGGAAGCACAAATAAGCAAAAGTAGCCATGAAAATCGTAAGACAAGAGGAAAATAGGAAGGGGTTAGACACAGAAGACACGTCATCAATTTCTAACAGGTTTTAGGGGCCTCTCAAGGGAATGGAGAAGGAATAGAGTAGAGAGCCCTGTCACTTCTACCTCCAAATTTTCTCAACCATGTCACCTTTCTCCATCCCCACTGCTACCTCCCTAGTCTCACTGGTCTACATCCTCACCTGGCTTCATTCTCCCCCTCCCAATTCTACTCTAACCTTCCTAGCTTTCTTTCCATCTCTCAAATACAGCAAGCTCTGCGTGTGCTTCTCTCTCTCTCCTCCTGGAATGTCCATCACATCCTTCACCCGGCTAACTTCAAGTCCCCCGCCAGGTCGCAGCTTAAATGTCAGTCCAAACATGCCATCCTCAACCACCCAATCCAATGTGAGTTCTTGGCCAGCCATGGTGGTTCATGCCAGCCTTTGGGAGGCCGAGACATGTGGATCACTTGAGGCCATGAGTATGAGACCAATCTGGCCAACATGGTGAAACCCCATCTCTCTTAAAAACACAAAAATTAGCCAGGCAGGGTGGCATGTGCCTGTAATCCCAGCTACTCAGGAGACTGAGGTAGGAGAACTGCTTGAGCCCAGGAGATAGGTGGAGGTAGCAGTGACCTAAGATCGTGCCACTGTACTCCAGCCTGGGCAACGGAGCAAGACTCTGTCTCAAAAAATAAAAATGCAAATAAAAGTGAGTTCTCCCCTTTACTCTGTCTCTCAGCACCCTTTAGTTTTCCTTCCCTGTCCTTATCAGAGTTTGAAATTATATATTTATTTACACGCTTATTTGTTAAATCTCTTTCTCTCCCATGAGACTATGAGCTCCATGAAGGCAGGCATGGGATCTACACTGTTCGCCACAATATACCGGGAACCCATCACTGGATCTAGCAAACAGTAAACATTCAATAAATACTTGTTGAAGAAATGAATGTATAAATTGAGAATTAGGTCACTGGGACTCTGCAAAAGGGAGAAGGAATCTCTTTCAAATATCTCTCTACCAGGACCAGAATGAAAAAGAATCTGTTTCCCAAAGGAGATGGCCCCCCTGTGTGTGTACACCAGGACATAAGAATCTCAGGAGCAAGCGTCAGGTGCAGTGGCTCACGCCTGTAATCCCAGCACTATGGGAGGCCGAGGTGGGTGGATAACGAGGTCAGGAGTTCAAGTCCAGCCTGACCAATGTGGTAAAACCCCGACTCTTTAAAAAAAAAAAAAAAAAAGAAGAATCATCATCATCATCTCAGGAGCAAATGAGTGGGGAAATGTGTGCTGCCTTCCACAGGCATCAAGATTCTTCTTTATTTTTATTCCTAGCTCTATAGATTCTTAGGCTAAGATTTTAACAGAGAATATCACAACTAACTATGGGAACTGGGAATTACCTAACAGCTTTCAAAGCAGCCTGCAAATGATGGTAAGCCGAGGCTGCCCTCTGGCACCCTCCTCTGCGTGCCCAGGCCACATATCACAAATCATCATGGCTTGTATACCCTTTGTATACCTTTTTTTTTTTAAGTTCTCAGAATACAGCAGGCACTTTGAAAACACTTGTGTATTCAAAGCAAAGTAAAACCAACAAGTTGATATGCGCATATTTGAGAAAGAAACAAGCTGACCAAACAGACCGTGAGCTATGGGGACAGGGTTTCTCACCCAGCTTCTGTTTAGAGATTGGGACTACACAGCTCTTGCTGCAGCCAAACGTGCAGCATTTCTTTACACCTGGACATGTCTCATCAGTGATGCACCATTTCAAGCAGGATCGTTACCGAATAACCCTAGGGCAATCTCTTTTCCTTCCTGTGGCAAAAAGGGAGACAGCCAAAGAAACGAGAAATAACACTTAGGAGCACAGCAGAAGGAAAAAACAGAAAAAGGAAGCCCTGAGCTTCATTTCAGCCCCTGACCCTGGTGCTAAGGCAAAGACACGGTAGTAACAATAGTAATAGCAAACATTTACTGTAACATTTACTGATGTTTACCTTGTGCCATGAACATCTCATTTGATCCTCATAATTATCCCCATTTTATAGATGAAGAAACAGGTTAACGCTTAAGGTTTACAAAGAGCTAAGGCTTATTTAAGGCTTAAAAAGGTCTGCTTGGCCCTAGGGTCTACTCTCTTAAGGATTATCTTTTTTTTTTCTTAATCATTATCTTAAACAGGCTTCCCTTTACAACTCTTCCTTCCAGCCTTCACAGGAACTTTGAGTCCAAAGTAAAAGACATAGATAATCATTGATGTATTCTTTCCTGATGGAAGGCAAACAACTGGGGGTGCTGAATAATTAATGGAGGAGGGACCCTAAAAGAGTAAAGAAGAAGTACTCTAGGCGAGCTAGACTTCAAGAGGCAACCTAAGAGGTGGGAAGCTCTCTGCTACTATCTATCCCAGAAGCAAGGTCAGAGAGTACACCCAGATGTTGCCCTTCATGCCAACATACCCTTAGGAATGTCTCGGCAAATCCGACCACATCCTGTGGTACAGCACTTCTGCCCAGCCGGACACGATTCATCGCCCTGGCACAGCTCTTTGCATGGGTTCTTATCAGGAGGGCATTCTCCCTCTTTCACTGCAAAAGATATCATATGCATTTGGGGTAACTAGCCAGGCCTCAGAAAATGGGGAATGGAGGCCAAACTATTTCAAGGACATTCCGCCCCTCCTGACATCTCTATCCAAAGTATTTCTGCACCACTACACTCTAGCCTGGGTGACAGAATGAAACCCTGTCTCTAAAAAAAGAAAAATTCTGCAACCACTTTCCCCTCCCAGCACACAACTACTAACATACATCCACCACTACTAAAGGAGCAGCCATCCTGCAGATAATGAGAGAGAAAGGTTGGAACGATCCTGTTCTCATTTAATGAGTTCTAGGGAAAAGCTAGAACCTCTAGTAAGCCCAACTAGAAGGCCTATGTCCTTGTCCAGAGAGGGTAAAGAAAGCCAGGAAGAACTACCCAGGCCATCCTGAGAATCTGTTCATCCAGTCCTGTCCTACAGATGATCATCTCCACCTATGAGCAACCTTGCTCTAGGAGAAGGCAGGGGGTGACTTCTCTCCTCTAGTCACTTTCTGTTACTGTTGGCCAGGGATCCCAAATGATAGCTCACCGTGTTCTCCTGCAGTTATCCAGGATTCCAGGGACCCAAGAGCAAGAAGAAAGAGGCAGCTTAACATCATGATGATGCTGAGAGTTGGGATGAGAGTTCACTTCAGGCCAGAGGTGTACACCTTGCCCAGAGTATCAGCTGAGGTACAGGCAGGACTAGGGATGGCCCCAAACCCAGTCCCAAAGCCTTCTCTTTCACAATACGCCCCAAGAATGTCTTCTCCTGATGAGAAGAAGAGGGATTGGCTGCGGAGTGTGGGAAAATTCCTGGCACTACCAAAGGGCACATGTGATGGGAAGATCACACTCTATAAGCAATATGCACAACACTCCTGGATCATGAGGAACCTAGTGGGTAGCTGGAAAAATGGAGGGATGGCCACTGGAATAAGAATCAATGAGAGCCCCAAAGGGCATTGGAAGGATATGGCTTCAGCCCGAATGACAGAGGGAGAAACTAAACACACTACTTAAGAAAATAGTCAAAATTAATAACATAACCAAGCATAATAAAATTGTGGCTCCTATTCATCCTAGCAACCCAGAAAAGACAGAATGGAACAGACCACTCAGAAACTATCAAATAGGCCGAGCTATGCAGATCACCTGAGGTCAGGAGTTCGAGACCAGCCTGGCCAACATAGTGAAACCCTGTCTCTACTAAAAATACAAAAATTAGCTGGCCGTGGTGGCACATGCCTGTAATCCCAGCTACTTGGGAGGCTGAGGCAGGAGAATCGCTTGAACCCAGGAGGCAGAGGTTGCAGTGAGTGGAGATCGCACCACTGCACTCTAGCTTGGGTGACAGAGTGAGACTGTCTCAAAAAAGAAAAAAGAAACCATCAAAAACTACAGAAAAGCAGTAGTTGAGTTTGTTAAGAACTAATGTAAAAGCACCAAACACCTGCATCTTTGTCCCTCTAGCCCACACAGGCCATTCTCAGACTGTATGAAGGCTAGCTAGCAGAACCCGAGAGAACAGTTGCTATGTCTGACTCAAATAGTCTGCCCACACATACCTCCTTTTTCTTTTCCCTCTATTTCTTCTTCTTTATCTGTCCTGCTCATGCATTTGGTCAGTGGTGACACCTAATGGTGTCCACTGGCACTGCTTAGTCCTATGGACAGAGGATATTCAAGGTACAAGGTAAAAAAATCTCCTTAGTAGGGCCAAAAAGTTTGAAGCCAGGAAGTTGCCCTTATTGTTATAAGGCTGATGTGGCCTCTGGAGATAATTAACATTTGATGATGACCTAACATGTGCCTAATACGCTTTTGGTTTTGAGACAGAGTCTCCCTCTGTCACCCAGGCTAGAGTGCAGTGGCCCAATCTCAGCTCACTGCACCCTCTGCCTCCCAGGTTCCGGCAATTATCGTGCCTCAGGCTCCCGAGTAGCTGGGACTACAGGCACCCAACACTACCCCTGGCTAATTTTTGTAGTTTTAGTAGAGAGGGGGTTTTGCTATGTTGGCCAGGCTGGTCTTGAACTCCACCCACCTTGGCCTCCCAAAGTGCTGGGATTACAGGCATGAGCCACCATGCCTAGCCTGCATTATAATATTTTAATCCTCACACTTATCTTGCAGAGGTAAGAAAATGGATTCAGAGGAGCTAAGAAAAAATGCCCATAAGTGGTAGCCACTGGAATTTCATAATAGGAACTACAGACAGCATTGTTTGAGGGTTTACTCATGCTGGTTTTAAGCACTTTACATGAGTGAACTCACTAATCCTCACTGCAACCCTATAAACTAGATGCTGTTATCCAAATTTTAACCCAGATATTTCTAACTGCAAGACTCATGCAATTTCCACTACTCTTGTATTGTGACCTGGGAAGAGTAACAGGTTCTACCACCATAAATGGATCTAATTATATTCAGGGATGTCTTACCTCTGAGACAGAGCTAAGGGAACCTCTGGAGAACGCCACCTTGTTAAGTCCCTGCATCCCCAGCCCATCCCAGAATCACCTGTCTGGGGACAGAGGCTCGTATCTTTGGGACTAGTCAACACACAGCCTTCATTCTGGTGCCTTCAGACACAAGAGGCAGCCACTGGGGTCGAAGCCTGGAGAGACCCAGTGAGTGTTTTGGGATGGCACGGACTGGAGCCCCCTTTGTTGAGTGCCCCAATCTTGGCATTAGGCACACTCCAATGTTGGAGGCTGAGGGTACAGAATATTAAAATCTTTTTTATTTTTTTGAGACAGAGTCTCACTCTGTCGCCCAGGCTGGAGTGCAGTGGCACGATCTCGGCTCACTGCAAACTCCGCCTCCTGGATTCAAGAGATTCTCCTTGCCTCAGCCTCCCAAGTAGCTGGGATTACAGGCGCGTGCCACCACGCCCGGCTAATTTTTGTATTTTTAGTAGAGACAGGGTTTCGCCATGTTGGCCAAGCTGGTCTCGAACTCCTGACCTCAACTGATCTTCCCGCCTTGGCCTCCCAAAGGGCTGAAATTACAGGCGTGAGGCACCGCGCCTGGCCGAGCATATTAAAATCTAGTTTTCAAAAACTAAACTGCACGTGCCACTGTACCAAACGCTTCTCTCTGCTCCCCAACCCCAGCCTACAGAAACCTGCTCCCCTCCTCCTATCCCGCAGTCATCCACCGGCCTTGACCCAGTAGGGAACATCCCTTGACTGAACCGCCACTGAACACCCACACTCCACAATCGAGGCGCAGCCCTCCCGGGAGGAAACCCCAACGACCTCCACGCACAAGGCCTCTAAACATCACTGTCCCCAGCCAGGGGCGGCGGCTCGGTTCCCATGGTAACCCGCAGCTCCCGCGTCGCGCTTCCGGGCGGACGAGCAGCGCGCTCCAGTGACGTCACGGAGCCACCTTCCGGTCAGTGGCACAGTCGAGCGAAGTAGTAGGGGCCGGGGGCGCCATGGGAGCCACTGGCGACGCCGAGCAGCCGCGGGGACCCAGCGGGACCGAGCGAGGCGGCTTGGAGCTGGGGGATGCGGGCGGAGCGGGACAGCTGGTTCTCACGGTGAGGGCGACCCGGGGGAGGCCTGGGCTCAGGTCGGGCAGAGCCTTGGGGCTCTTGGGACCCTGGCCCGCGGGCAAGAGAACGCGGCGGCTGGAGCTGCAAAGGGGGTTGGCGTTTTCGCAGCCCGACGACCTGGATTCAAATTCTGGTGCCGCCCTCCTAGCTAGCTGACGTGGGCCAGTTTTGTCAAACCCTTGAGCCCCGGGATCCTCTTCTATAAAATGGAGATGATTAGTACCTGTCTCATAAAAGTTGTGGGATGGGAAGATAAAGGCGGGTACAGCTCCCAGCATATCACCTGGTACAGAGTTGACCCACGGTATACACTGCTTCCCTTCCTCCTGCCGTGCCAGAAAAGGCGGGGTAGGGACTTTTAAGGCAGGAAACTTCCTTTGTTCCTCTTTTCTGTCACGCAAGGGGGAGGCCTTCCAACTATTATCCACCCCCCGCTACCCCAAGGTGGGAGAGATGGTGTCGAATCTGAGAAGCAGGGATGTCTAGGTTTAACTTCATACCCACCCTCCACTTCCACCCCATCCCAGCGTCACCAACCGCAGTGACATTTGTTCCTTTGGTCCCCCACAGAACCCTTGGAACATAATGATAAAGCACCGGCAGGTGCAGCGGAGGGGCCGCCGCTCACAGATGACGACAAGGTAAGGCTGGCCCTGCATGGGACTTATATCCCAGCCACTGGCTTATATGGCAGCTTTGGGATCCCCAGTGCACAAGGCTATGGAGATCTACAGCCGGTAAAAGGAACACAGGACTGGGAAAGAGGAGACTCCAATTCTGTAACCGTGTGTGATCTTGAGCTAGTCAATTCACTTCCTTCTCTGAACTCACGTACAAAATGGGGAAGGGCGCAAGACGTGGGTTGTGGAGTAAGCAATACCTAAGATCCCTCATATTCACTGGCTCTGTGGTTGAGGACTCTAGAGAGATCAGATAGCATGGAGTTTAAGAGCACAGGCTCTGGAGTCAGACAACTGTGTTTTTATGCAGACTCTGATGAGCCCCTATTTTCTCAACTGTAAGAGTGATTAATGGTATCTGTCTCAGAAAAGGGAGAGAGCACAAGATGGACCTTTGGGATACTGGTAGTGATGAAATGGATGTTCACTATAATTACTCACTAAATTATATAGACTTTTCTGTATTATATTTCATAATAACACTTTGATGGCCGGGCGCGGTGGCTTATGCCTGTAATCCTAGCACTTTGGGAGGCTGAGGCGGATGAATCACCTGAGGTCAGGAGTTCAAGACCAGCTTGGCCAACATGGTGAAAAACCCCATCTCTACTAAAAATACAAAAATTAGCCAGGCGTGGTGGCACAAGCCTGTAATCCCAGCTGCTCAGGAGGCTGAGGCAGGAGAATTGCTTGAACCCGGGAGGCAAAGGTAGCAGTGAGCCAAAACCACAACACCGCACTCCAGCCTGGGCACCAGGGTGAAACGCTATCTCAAAATAAAAAAAAATAAAACACACTTTGAAAATAATACCCACGGCTGGGCCCAGTAGCTCACGCCTGTAATCCCAGCACTTTGGGAGGCCAAAGTGGGCGGATCACAAGGTCAGGAGTTCGAGACCAGCCTCCTGACCAACATGGTGAAACTCCATCTCTTTAAAAAAAAAAAAAAGAAAGAAAATAATACCCACTTCATAGAGTTATTATGAGAATGAAATAAAGTCATGCCTCTGTGACAAAATCAGAGCATGTAGCTAGTTTTCAATAAAAGCTGTCTAGTATTGTCAAAGGATTCTATGTCCAAAATTGACTGGGCAGACTGGGAAATAATATGTTTGGGACATGCCCCCTCATCCTGTCTCCCTCCTGAATGCAGTTTCACGGATCCTGCCATCTCCATGGATCTGCTTCGTGCTGTCTTGCAGCCTAGCATCAATGAGGAGATCCAGACTGTCTTCAACAAGTACATGAAGGTGAGAGGGACACAGGATAAAAGAATAACAAGGGAGGCCAGGCACAGTGGCTCATGCCTGTAATCCCAGCACCTTGGGAAGCTAAGGCGGGCAGATCACCTGAGATTAGGAGCTCAGCTTGACCAACATGGAGAAACCCTGTCTCTACTAAAAATACAAAATTAGCTGAGTGTCGTGGCACATGGCTGTAATCCCAGCTACTTGGGAGGCTGAGGCAAGAGAATTGCTCGAACCTGGGAGGCGGAAATTGCAGTGAGCTGAGATTGTGCCATTGCACTCCAGCCTGGGCAACAAGAACAAAACTCCGTCTCAAAAGAAAAAAAAAAGTAGTATTTATTGAGCGACTACCATACTACCAGGCACTATTCTAGGCACTGGGGATGTAGCAGTGAACAGATACTCTCTGTAAACAATGACAACAAGGTAAAGCTGACCCTGCATGGGACTTATATCCCAGCCACTGGCTTACATGGCAGCTTTGGGATCCCCAGTGCACAAGGCTATGGAAGTCTATAGCCAGTAGAAAGAATACAGGACTGGAAAGAGGAGACTCTGAGCTTCAAGTGATCATCCCGCCTCAGCCTCCCAAGTAGCTAGGATTATAAGTGTGCACCACCCCACCCGGCTAATTTTTTTGTATTTTTAGTAGAGACAGGGTTTCACCATGTTGGCCAGGCTGGTGTCAAACTCCTGACCTAAAGTGATCCTCCCTCGGCCTCCCAAAGTACTGGGATTACAGGCGTGAGCCACTGCACCTGACGTACTTGACATATTTTGGTTGTGTCTGTAAGTCAGTACATAATAGTTCACCCCAATTCCTTTGTAGTAGTAGCAAAGTAGTCTATTTGATGAACTAGCTTCCATAAGCTACCCCCTAGAATATTCAGAATGTTTTGTTTTTCTCTATGACAAACAATACTACAATGAACACTCTTAATGTATATCTTTGTTTACTTGTGAGGGTATTTCTGTGGGATAAATTCCCAGAGATGGAATTGGTGGGTATATCAAAAAACCTATCTTTCTGTCAAGAAAATTGCTCTCTAGAAAAGTTATACCAGCTGGGCGCAGTGGCTCACGCCTGTAATCCCAGCACTTGGGGAGGCCGAGGCAGGCGGATCATGCCGTCAGGAGATCAAGACCAGCCTGGCCAACATGGTAAAACCCCATCTCTACTAAAAATGCAAAAATAAGCTGGGTATGGTGGCCCATGCCTGTAATCCCAGCTGCTCAGGAGGCTGAGGCACGAGAATCACTTGAACCCAGGAGGCGGAGGTTGCAGTGAGCCGAGATTGTGCCGTGATCTGATTTCATTCTTGAATCCAGAGATGGCTTACACTTACCATATGTCCATTACACTGCCCACCTCACAGGCTGGTTGTAAAGTACCTAAACTATTTTAACTGGCTTTCAGTTAGTTGATATTGAACACCAGTATTCATCTCTAATTTTTAGATTTTCGTTTTAAATTAAACTCACCTGATCATTTACTTTGGCCTGAAGACGTCCTCTTAAAACTCTCGAAGTTTCTAATCCAGTCCATTCGCACTCTTTTCCTTGGTTTGATGTTAACAACAGAGGCATTTAACCTTGCTAAATATGAAATGGCAGTACATTCCCATAATTGTCTCTCACAATAGAAGTACTGGGTTTAGGTTCCAGAATTTTCCTACACCCCAGAGAGAACTGATACTTTTTCTAGGCATTACTTGGCTAGACATTTTTTAGAGATGACTGTATGAGTACGTTCCCAGGTGCCTCGCAGCTGTGTTTGGGACGTCATCACCTTACCTTCTCATGTATTCAGGCTCAAACTCTCCTGCTTACCCAGCAGAGAAACTTTCTTCCTTCCCTTTTCACAGCCAGCTGGGGTTGCTGGCCTCCTGGTGCCCTTGTCAGGTCTCACTCCTTTCCATCCCATAGATATCAATTTCAGACTGGGTAGTCAGAATTCAGTTAGGACTTTCTGCTATCTTAATATCTTCTGGCCTATCCTGGCCTATTCACTTCAGACACAGGCATTCTTTTTTTCTTCTACAGAAGTAATATATGTACATTATAAAAAGCAAGAGGATATAGATAAGCCAAGAGAAGAAAACAGTCACCTGCAATATCCCCTCTGTTACTTCAGTGTATAGCTCTAGGATTCTTTTGTCTCTGTGTTTGCTTGTGCTGTATTACATTAAAAGGCTCACACTTACCAAACTTTTCTACAACCTCCTTTCTTCACTTTGAGGTATATGATGAATACCTTTACATGTCAAAACTATATTCTCTTATATCATCTTTATTGTGATTTTTAATATTTACATAGCATTTCATGGTGTGGATATGCCATCATTTATTTAAGCTAATTTGGACATTTAGGTTATTCTTTGATTTTTGCACTGTTTATACATTAATCTTTTGGGCCCCTCCATGATTATATCCTTAAGAGGGGGAATAAAGGGAGGAGGAAGAGCCTAAAATGTGAATCTAAATCTGACCAATCCCAAAGCCTTGCTCATAATCACTTTTTCCTTCTGTATGAGGCTAGGATAAAAGCTTCTCTTACATTCCGTTTCCCTTAGGTAGATCGATATTAAAAGGGCTTCTGACCTTGTCCTCTATTGTACTGCCCTAGTTCTTCCAGAAGGCAGCACTCAACGTGCGAGACAATGTTGGGGAAGAGGTGGATGCAGAGCAGCTGATCCAGGAGGCCTGTCGGAGCTGTCTGGAGCAGGTGAGACCAAGGGGGAGAAGGGATGCAGGCACAAGGTTTAGCTCTCTAGCCTCTGACAAGAAATGTGATCTTAGGCCGAGTGTGGTGGCTTACACGTGTAATCCCAGTACTTTGGAAGGTTAAGGTTGGCAGATCTCTCAAAGCCAGGAGTTTGTGACCAGCTTGGGCAACATGGCAAAACCCCATCTCTACAAAAAATATGAAAATTAGCTGGGCGTGGTGGTGCACGCCTGTAATCCTAGCTACTTGGGACGCTGAGGCACTTGAATCCCTTGAATCCAGGAGGCGGAGGTTACAGTGAGCTGAGATGCCACCACTATACTCTAGCCTGAGTGACAGAGCAAGACTCTGTCACAAAAAAAAAGAAAAAGAAGGCTGGCCCGCGATGGCTCACACCTGTAATCCCAACACTTTGGGAGGCTAAGGTGGGTGGATCACCTGAGGTTGGGAGTTCAAGACCAGCCTGATCAACATGGAGAAACCCTGTCTCTACTAAAAATACAAAATTAGCCAGGTGTGGTGGTGCATTCCTATAATCCCAGCTACTCCTGAAGCAGGAGAATCACTTGAACCCAGGAGGCGGGAGTTGTGGTGAGCTGAGATCGCACCATTGCACTCCAGCCTGGGCAACAAGAGTAAAACTTCAAAAAAACAGAAATGTGATCTTATCATCAGTGGTATTTTGGGGAATATTTGGCTTGAGGCTGTTGCTGACAGAGAAGGGAAGGGAAGTAGCTACTATATGTCAGGTTCCAGGATAAATGCTTTATTTTTTTATGTCTCAGAAGAAACCGTGTACAGAAGATATCTTTTAATTCCTGTTTTATAGATGAAGAAATTGTGGCTTAGCAAACTCATAGAAGCAAAGAGTAGAATGGCAGTAGCTGGAGGGGAGAATAGGAGGATGTTAATCAGAGGGTACAAACTTTTAGTTATAAGACAAACAAGTTCTGGGCAGTTTTTTGTACACGGTGACCACATATCTCTATTGTTATTTGAAATTTGCTGAGACCATAGATCTTAAGTGTCCACACACACAACATGGTAGTGGTAGATATGCTGATTGATTTCATTGTGGTAATCATTTCACTATGTATATGTATGTCAGTTCATCACATCGTACACCTTGAATATATACCATTTCTGTTTATCAATTATACCTCAATAAAGCTAGAAAAACTTTTAAAAGGCAAACAAAAAAAAAAAGAAATGGCTTACGACACACAGTAATTAGAATCTGTCTAATCTCTGCAAGAGATCTGTCTCATCTCTGCAAGTATTTGGTGGATCGAGTCATCACAGCCCCATTTGGTATCAGGGGGATGAGCACCCTGCTCCCTCCCTGCCTCTCTGGTATGGTCAGGAGGCATGACATCAGGTCTATAAATGACTGCTCCCAAGAGAGTAGAGAACCTGTTTACATGTGTCAGCTGCTGTTATTAATAGAAATTGTTAGCATCACCATTTGATAGGGAGACTTCAGGAAAAGTTGCCAACAGTCGCTGGCTCACTTTCTCTCCCCCGTTCATTCTGTTCACTTTGTTTTCATTTCAGTCCCCGCTACTTCACTGCAACCCCTCTTGTCGGGGTCACTAGTAACCTCCCATGTTGTCATACCCTGTGGTCCCTAACTGTCCTCAACTTGCTCAGCTTCACAGTGACATTTGTCATAGTGGATCATTTCGTGTTTCTTGGAACACTCCTCTGTTTGCTCCAATTTCATTGCCTACTCTTCTCCGTCGCCCCCCTCCAACACCTCTGACTGTTGGTGCCTTCCCAAGTTCAATCCTCAAACCCTTTCTCTTTCATGGTTCACTGTTTTCATAGGTGTTTTCATCTAGTCCTGTGGCTTTGAAGCCAATTCAGCTGCTCGTAATTCACACATTTATATCTCAGTCCAGAGCTACATTCACTGTTACCCGGTTCAAATCCACTCTTCACAGCAGCCAGATTGATCTCTGTAAAGATGAATTAGATCATGTCACTCCAACTTTTTTTTTTTTTTAAATGGAGTTTCACTCTGTCACCCAGGCTGGAGTGCAATGGCACGATCTTGGCTCACTGCAACCTCTGCCTCCCAGGTTCAAGCGATTCTCTTGCCTCAGCCTTCCAAGTAGCTGAGATTATAGGCATGCGCCACCATGCCCAGCTAATTTTGTATTTTTAGTAGAGACAGGGTTTCTCCATGTGGGTCAGGCTGGTCTCGAACTCCTGACCTCAGGTGATCCACCCGCCTCAGCCTTCCAAAGTGCTGGGATTACAGGGGTGAGCCATCATGCCTGGCCATCACTCCGCTTTTTAAAACTCTTCAGTGACTTTCCTGTAGCAGGCAGAATAAAGCCCTAATGCCTTACCATGACCCACAGAGCCCTACCTGGATCGGCTTCTGCCTGCTTCTTTAACTTCATTTCATGTCACCTCCATTTTATTGACTATACTCTAGCCGTTCTGAACTCCTTTCTGGTCCTCTAACATAAGCTCAGGCCATTTCGCTTGCTGTTCTTAGTACCTGGAGTAATCTACCCTTAACTCTATATAGCTGGCTCCTTCTTCAGATCTTAGTTTAAATATCAGAGAGGTCTTCCCCTTGCACTCCTACCTCTGCTAAAATCTTGAGCTTTACAAGAGATGAGGCCTAATCTTGTTCACCTCTGTATTCCCAGCCTTGGAATATGGCTCTTAGTATGTGTACTGACTTTGCTGAATTATTGACTAAATGAATGAACAAACAAATGATAAATGAACAAACTTCCTGCTCTAATAGAACTTACAGCTTAGTTAACAGACAGGTATGAATTAGATTACCACACAAATGTATGCATAGTTACACATTGAGACTTGTTCACTCTGAAAAGGGACAAAGTTTGGAGAAGAGCATGAATCCATTTATGGATTAGCAGCTTTGAGCCATCCAAGCATAGACATGGCACAGACTATTTGGTATATAAGTCTAGAGCTCAGACGATAACCTTTTGTCTACAGCTGAAGACCTTAAAAATTATGGAGTCATGGTTTATAGATATTAATTGAAGCTGTGAGAATAGATGAGAGCAAATAGAATAGAATATGTAATGAGAGAGGATGGGAGAAAAGAACCAGACTGAGGAGGAAAAGCCAGCAAAGAAGGCTAAGAAAGACTGGCTAGAGAGATAGGAGGAACACAAGGAAGTGTGTAGAAAAGAGTGCTTCCAGAAGAGGGAGACCTCAGTGCAGTCAAATGACATTGGCAGAGGTCAGATGAACCCAATTCTCCACCTGGCTGCAAGGCCCCTGCTCATGCACCATCTCCCCTCTGCCCATTCCATCTTGTTCTTCTTCAAATGAGCGAGGTGTTCCCACCTTTGGGCTTCTGCACTCCTCCCTGCTGCTGAAACACTTCTGCCCGGCTTTTGTTACAGCCTCCTTCACACCTCAACTCAAGAGGCCACCTTCTGAGCAGGCCTTCCCTGGCTATTCCGTCAAAGTAGCCCTCCCCCTCTGGTGTTTTCTCTGTCACATCTGCCTGGGTTTTCTTTTTTTCCTCACAGCATCTGTCATGATCCACAATTACCATGTTTGTTTCTGTGCTTATTATCCAGGTTACCCACAGAATATTTTTTTTCTTTTTTTTTTTTTTTTTTCATAATGATTTCATTATAAACCCAAAGAATATAAGATCCACAAGAGCTTGTCCTAGTTACTGCTTTGTCCACAGCACTTATGTCCTAGGTACTCAATATCTATTAAAATAAAGACAG
>CAUYLG010023571.1:0-62957 GCA_963573385.1 Cacajao melanocephalus | reverse complement strand
TCATATATATGATATATATATATCATATATCAATCATATATATGATATATATATATCATATATCAATCATATATATGATATATATATATCATATATCAATCATATATGATATATATATCATATATCAATCATATATATGATATATATATATCATGTATCAATCATATATATGATATATATATATCATGTATCAATCATATATATGATATATATATATCATATATCAATCATATATATGATATATATATATCATATATCAATCATATATATGATATATATATATCATATATCATATTATATATAAAGATGAATCTCACTCTGTGGCCCAGACTGGAATGCAGTTGCGAGATCTCAGCTCACTGCAACTTCTGCCTCCTGAGTTCAAGTGATTTTCCTATTTCAACCTCCCAAGTGGCTGAGATTATAGGCATGTGCCGCCATGCTTGGCTAAATTTTTTGTATTTTTAGTAGAGACAGGGTTTCACCATGTTGGCCAGGCTGGTCTCAAACTCCTGGCCTGAAGTGATTCACGTGCCTCGATCTCCCAAAGTGCTGGGATTACAGACATGAGCAGCACACCTGACCAACATTGTACTTTGAAAATTTTCAGTTTCCACATTGGCATTGCTAGTATATAGAAATACAATTTATTTTTTCATATTGACCTTGTATTCTATGATATTGACAAACACAATTATTAGATGAAGGACATGTTTCTGTGTTTTTTTTTTTTTTTTGTAAATTTCCTATGGTATTTCCATGTAAACAATTGTGTCATCTACAAATAGCAACCATTTTTATCTTTCCTCCCACCTGTGTAGTCTTTTTCTCTCTCTCTCTATTGTCTTATTCTGCACTGGCTAGCACTTTCAGCACTATGTTGAATAGGAGTGGTGAGAGAAAATGTCCTGGCCTTGCTCCCACCCTTAGGAGGAAAGCATTTTGATTTTCACCATTAAGTATACCATTATTTGTAGAACTTTTGTTTGTTTGTTTGTAGATGCTTTTTATCAAGTTGAGGAAGCTCCCTTCCATCCCTAGTTTTTTGAGTTTTTATCTTAAATGGCTCTTGGATTTTGTCAAATGCTTTTGCTCTGCATCAATTAACATGACTGTGATTTTTTCTCTTTAGTCTCTGAATATGGTATATTGCATTCATTGATGTGAAAATATTGAATCAATCTTGATCCCCAGAATAAATCCCACTTGGTCATCGTGTATTTTTTTTTTTTACGTATCATTAAAATTTGTTAAGGACTCTAAGGAATTTTTTGTTTAAAAATGTATTTTGTTCAAAACTTTTGCATCTATATTAATATTAGAATATTTGCATTTATTTTTTTTTCCTGTCTTTGGCTTTGACGTTTATATCACCGGCTTCAGAAAATGAGTTGATTTATATCTCATCCTCTTCAATTTTCTGTAAAAGATTGTCTAAAATTAGTATTACTTATTTTTTATTTGTTATTTTTGAGATGGAGTTTCAAGTGAGCAGACTGGGAAAGGCAGACCCACTCTCAATCTGGGTGGGCACCATCTAATCAGCTGCCAGCATGGCCAGAATAAAAAGCAGGCAGAATAACGTGGAAAGCTGGACTGGCTGAGTCTTCTGGCCTCCATCTTTCTCCCATGCTGGATGCTTCCTGCTTTCCAACAACAGACTCCAAGTTCTTCAGCTTTGGGACTCTCAGAGGTTTGACCAGAGACTGAAGGCGGCACTGTCAGCTTCTCTACTTTTAGGTTCTGGGACTCAGACTGGCTTCCTTGGTCCTCAGCTTGCAGATGATCCATTGTGGGACCTCACCTTCTGATTGTGTGAGTCAATTCTCTTTAATCAACTTCCCTTTAGGTCAAGCATACTAGCTCATGCCTGTAATTTCAGCACTTTGGGAGGCTGAGGCTGGTGGATCATTGAAGTCAGGAGTTCAAGACCAGCCTGGTGAAAATGGTGAATTCCATCTCTATTAAAATACAAAAATTAGCTGGGCATGGTGGTGGACACCTGTAATCACAACTACTCGGAAGGCTGAGGCATGAGAATCACTTGAGCCCGGGAGGCGGAGGTTGCAGTAAGCCAAGATCACACCACTGCACTTCAGCCTAAGTGATAGAGCAAGACTCAGTCTCAAAAATAATCATAATAATAATTAATTAATTAATTTAAAAACATTAAACTCCTCTTTATATATACTTCTATTAGTTCTGTCCCTCTAGAGAACCCTAATAATCCTCCTTTTTTAGCTTACAGAGGTGGAAATTTAGATAATTGACTTGAAACTCTTCCTCTTTCTAATGTAAGCATTTAATGCTGCAAATTTCCCTCTCGGCACTGCTTTAGCTGCGTCCTACAAACTATGACATGTTGTATTTTCACTTTCACTCAGTTCAATGTATTTGTTAATTTTCATTGAAATGTTGCCCTTGGCCCATGTGTTATTTAGAAGTATGCTGCTTAGTTTCCAAGTGTTGGGTATTTTTTCTGATACCTTTATATTATTGATTCTTAGTTTAATTCCAGTGTGGTCAGAGAACATACTCTATATTATTTCAATTATTTTCAATTTGTTCAGGTTTTTTTTTTTTATGGTCACAGCATGGCCCATGATGTTTTGTGGCCCAGGTTAGTGTATGTCCTGTGGGCATTTGAAGTATTGAGGGGAGTGTTCCACTACTGTCAGTGAAATTCTGTTGGTTAGTTGTGTTACTGTTGGTCAGTTGAGTCCTCTGTATCTTTGCTGATTTTCTGTCTGGGAGTTCAATCAATTGTTGAGAGAGAAATGCAGAAGTCCCCAGTATAACTACCGATTTATCTATTTTCCAATTCTTTCAGTTTTTGCTTCACACATTTTGCAGCTCTGTTTTTTGTGCAAACACATTTAAGATTGCTACACATTCTTGGTGAATGACTCCTATATCATTATGTAATGTCCCTCTCTGTCTCCAGTAATTTTCTTTGCTCTGAAGGCTTCTTTATCTGATATTAACATAGCTACTCATGCTTACTTTTATTTTTGTATGGTCTTTTTAATCATTTTACTTTCAACCTACTTATACCATCATATTTGAAATGAGTTATTTTGTATAGAGTATATAGTCTGGCCATGTTTTACTTTCCCTGTCTGCCAGTGTCTATCACTTAGTTAGTACATTTAATCTAATTACTGACACGTCAGGGATTCGTGTGTCATTTTTTTCTTCTTGTGATCTGTTTTTTTATTTTTATTTTTTTGTTTTCTTTTTGTTGCTTACCTTCCTGTGCACAACTTGAACAAACTTTAAAATTCCATCTTTATTTAGCCATAGTGTTTTTGAATATATCTTTCATATGTTGAAAACACTCATATATTCTCACTCCGTTGCTCAGACTGAAGAGCAGTGGTGTGATCCTGACTCACTGCAACCTGAATCTCCTGGGTTCAGGTGGTCCTCTAATCTCAGTCTCCCAGATAACTGGGACTACAGGTGCATACCATCAAGCCCGGCTATTTTTTTTTTTTTCTGTACAGAGGGGTTTCATCATATTGCTCAGGCTGGTCTCAAATTCTTGGCCTCAAATGATCCATCTGCCTTAGCCTCCCAAAGTTCTGGGATTACAGGCATAAGCCACTGTGCCTGGCCATACCTGTCCTTAAATAGTTGCTCTTAAGGATTCATGATATATATATAACTTATCATAGTCTACGGGAGTTAATGTTTAACCAGTTAAAGTGACATATAGAACACTTAATTCCTTTTATGTTACTTTACCCTTCCCCATTTTAAATATAATTATCTTAAATATTTCTCGTGCATACATTAAGAATGGCATTATATAGCATTATAATTTTTGCTTCTGCCATTATGCATAATTTAGAAAACTCACACAGATAAGGAAAGCCTGAATACTTTCTCATATGTTTGCGCTCTCTCTCTTCTGTTCTTCCTTTCTTTCTGTTGTTACACAATTCCTTCCTGTATCATCCTGTTTCTGTTTAGCAATATCCCCATAGCCATTCTCTTAGGATAGGCCTACTAGTGACAAATACTTTTTTTTTTTTTGAGATGGCATCTCGCCCTGTCACCCAGGCTGGAGTGCAATGGCACAATCTTGGCTCACTGCAACTTCTGCCTCCCAGGTTCAAGTGATTCTCCTCCCTCAGCCTCCGGAGTAGTTGGGGTTACATGCATGCACCACCATGCCTGGCTAATTTTTTGTATCTTTAGTAGAGACAGGGTTTCACCTTGTCTGTCAGGCTGGCCTCAAACTCCTGACTTTGTGATTCACCTGCCTCAGCTTCCCAAAGTGCTGGGATTATAGGCATGAGCCACCATGCTTGGCCAACACATACTCTTGAGCTTCCTTGATCTGAGACTATCTTGATTCTGCCTTTAGTCCTGAAGCCTATTTTTGCTGAATATACAATTCTATGTTGACAGTCATTTTCCTTCTGATCTGTCATGCCAATGCCTTCTTGGTTGGTTTTGGATGAGAAATTCACTGTCGTTACAATTACCCATATAGGCAGTTTTTTTCTTTGTCTAATTTCAAGGTTTTTCTTTAAAATTTAGTTTTCAGAAGTTTGATTCTGATGTGTTTTGGTGTAGTTTTATTTAAATCTACCTTGCTATGATTTGCTCAGCTTACTAAATTTGGATATTTGTTTATGTGTTTTACCAAATCTAGGGAATTTCTGGCCAGTGTTTCTTTAAATACTTTTCAGCTAGAATTTCTTTTCTTTCCTTTTCTTTCTTTTTTTTTTTTTTTTTAAGACAGGGCCTTAAAAAAAAATAAAAAGACCCAGGCTGGAGTCCAGCAGCATAATCACAGCTCACTTCAGCTGACCTCCTGAGCTCAAGCAATCCTCACACCTCAGCGTCTCAAGTAGCTGGGACTACGGGTGCACACCACCACACCCAGCTAATTTTTATATTTTGTACTTGTGTATGTGTGGAGATAGAGTCTCATTATGTTGCCTGGGCTGATCTTGAACTCCTGGGCTCAGGCGATCCTTCCATTTTGGCCTTCCAATGTGCTGGGCTTACAGGCATGAGCCACCGCACCTGGCCTTAGCTCCAATTTCTTTCTTCTCTTCTTCTAGAACACTGATGACACAAATGTCGTATCTTTTGTTGTAGTCCCCAGTGTCTCTAAGAATCTGTTCCTTTTTTATGTCTATTTTCTCTGTTTTCAGTGAGGTAATTTCTGTTGTTCTATCAAAAATGATCAGTTCCTCTCTCCTCTTCATTTGCTGTTGAAACTATTGAGGATTTGTGTTTCAGTGGTTTTTTTTTTTTGTTTTGTTTTGAAATTTCTGTTTTCTCTTCTAAAATTTTCATTTATACACTTTTTTATTTCTTTGCAGAGACTTTCTTGATACATGTCTTAGATGTTCAAAATTGCTCTTTGAAGCATTTTTATGATGACTTCTTTAAAATCCTTTTCAGCTGAGTCTAACATCTGTGATGTCTTAAAGTTGGCAGCTGTCAATGGTTTTGTCTCATTCAAGTTGAGATCTTAATGGTTCTTCGTATAATGAGTGATTTTCTATTGAAAACTGGGCATGTTAGATATTATGTTATGTGAGTCTGAATCTTATTTAAATCTTATGTTTCAGTAAGCCTCCACTGAAGCCCTCTGGTGGGGGAAATGGACTTCCCAATTACTGCTGGAAGCCCAGGATCTCTACTTGCCTCCGTTGGAACCCAGTTGGAAGGACATTTCATTATTGCTGGATGCGGTGGGAATTTGAGCTCTCCCTTAGGCCTATGCTGATACCAGCCTGGCTGGCATGGGGAGAAATGCCTTGATACTGCTCACCACATGGCCTCCGTGGACAGGGCCCAGATGGAAGGAGGCCTCAGTTCCACTGAGTGGTGGTGAAAGTCTTGGTTACACTAAACCTTCTCTGAAACCACCTCATTGGCAGGTGGGGTTCCCATTACCGCTGGGTGAGTCTGGGGTTCTCCATGGACACTAGGACACTAGGAAGTGGGAAGACAGGGGTTTTCCTACTCTGCCTTCCCTGACATCCTCTGCCAGTGGGGTGGAGGGAAGTATTGGGACACCTTGTTATGATCTGGTGTATTAGTCAGGGTTCTCCAGAGAGACAAAGCCAACAGTATGGATGGATGGATAGACAAACAGATAGATAGATAGATAGATAGATAGATAGATAGATAGATAGAGATAAATGGAGATGAACAGATAGATCGATGGATAGATAAATAGACAGACAGTTGGAGCTATATAAGAGGGGATTTATTAGGGGAATTGGTTTATGTGATTATGGAGGCTGGGAAGCCCTGTAAGAGGAGAGCTGCAAGCTGAGATGCTGGGATGCCAATAATGTGCCACATTCCATGTCTGAAAGCCTCAGATCCAGGAAAACAACTAAGTGGTGTAACTCTCAGAAGCTGAAGGCCTGAGAACCTGGGGGGCACTGGGCCAGAGCACGTGGACTTCTGATGCTCAAGGACAGGAGAACCTAAGTGTCACAGTGCCAGAGGAGAAAGCAAGCAAGCAAATTCATCCTTCCTCTGCTGTTTTGTTCTGTCCAGACCCTCAGCCAACTGCACAGCGCTTGGCACACTGGGTGAGAGTGGATCTTCCTTACTCATTCTGCAGATTCAGATGCCAGTCTCTTCCAGAAACACCTTCATTGACACACCCAGAGCTGATGCTTCACCATGATCTGAGCAGCACTTTGTCCAGTCAAGCAATGCCTAAGAGCACCCATCACTTCTGGCCGGAGTGGAAGTCTAGGATCTCTACTCCCTTTGATGCATGAGTGTGGTGGGACCACAGCTTTTCCTGTGGTGTCTGCTAAGGCAGAGCAGTTATTGTCTAAACGTTTGCTTTCTTGTTAGGTCCCTTCCCCTGGTTATTCAGTTAAGGAGAGTTGGCTTTTATTCAGACTTTTTTTTTTTTGAGGTGGAGTTTTACTCTTGTCTCCCAGGCTGGAGTGTGGTGGTACCATCTTGGGTAACTGCAACCTCCACCTCCTGAGTTCAAGCAATTCTCCTGCCTCAGCCTCCCAAGTAGCTAGGATTACAGGCATGCACCACCATGCCTGGCTAATTTTGTATTTTTAGTAGAGAAGAGGTTTCTCCATGATGGTCAAGCTGGTCTTGAACTCCAGACCTCAGGTGATCCACCTGCCTCAGCCTCGCAAAGTGCTGGGATTACAGTCGTGAGCCACCGCGCCTGGCTCATTCAGACTTTTTCACCCATGCCTTTTGGTTCTCTGGATTATTGGCTTTTCTGGAGCCAAGTCTGGGAAATAAGAGGCAAAAAGAAAACCCAGGGAACTCACCACTGTGTCATTCTGTTGGCCCTGAGGTCCCTAGCTAGTCTTTCTTCTCTCTGCTTTTTAGAACTGTTTCATGCTTGCTTTATATATATTGGCCAGGATTCCTAGGTGAACTTAGCTGAAGAAGTAAGGACAATTATGTCTACTCCATGTTCCATGTTTCCAGAGCAAAGTCTCTCTCTGTGTCTGCTCTTAAGATTTATCTTAATCTCTGCTTTGTAGGAATTTGACTTTGATCTTGCTTGGTCTAATTGTCCTCATGTTTCTTGCACTTAGGGGTTTTTGAGCTTCTCGGACCTATGGGTTTATGGTTTTCATCAAATCTAATTTTTTCTACTGTTATTTCTTCAAATATTTTTTTCTATCCTTCTGTCTTCTCTCTACTGGGGACTCAAATTCCACGTATATTAAGTTTCTGGAAATTGTCTCATAATTTGCTGATGTTCTGCTTTATTTTAGCTTTTTCTCTAGGTATGTTTTACCAATCATTTCTTCTTCTACATTGTCCATTCTGCTGTGAATCCTCTATGGGATATTTTTATGTCGGACATGACCATATTTGTCTCTAAATCTTTGATCTTGCATTTTTAAAATCTTCCATGTCTTCAGGTAGCATGCTTGATTTCTCCTCCAGCTTCTTGGACATATGGACTATAACTGCTGCCTCATATAATTGCTCACAAATTCTACCCTCTTTGTCAACTCTACATGTGTTTTTACTGGCTGATATTTTTTCTCACCAGTAAATTACACTCTTTTGAGTTCTGTACTGACTGTTCCATCAGTTAAATGGTTTCCTACTCTGGCTGTGGGAACAGGGACTACCACCAGGCTGTGTGAATTTCTGCAATTCTTTTCACTGATTATTTGATTCCCCCTGGCTTTGGGTAGGTTTTCCCACACATGAGCCTATTGGTACCCGGTCCTAATCTGTTAGAGGAGTTGCTTTGCTTCTCCTGAGTTTTCTGTCTTTGCAGTTGTCTTCTCTCTAATACTGTACTCTGCAAACTCTAGCCTTGATTTTCTGAATGATCCATCCTATCTCTTCAACTCAGAGAGCTGGCTGAGCTATTCTGTATGTGCTGCAGCCTGAAAACTCCAGCTAATCAGCTTCAGTGTTCATAGACTCACCTTGTTTGTTTCCTATCTGCCAGCAACCACTGTCCTGTATTTTTTTTAATTATACGTCAAGTTCTGGGGTACATGTGCAGAACGTGCAGGTTTGTTACATAGTTATACATGTGCCATGGTGGTTTGCTGTAACCATCACTCCATCATCTGCATTAAGTATTTCTCCTAATGCCATCCCTCCTGTAGCCCTCCAACCCCCATCAGGCCCCAGTGTGTGATGTCCCTGTGTCCATGTGTTCTCATTGTTCAACTACCACTTATGACTGAGAAAATGTGGTGTTTGGTTTTCTGTTCTTGTGTTAGTTTGCTGGTAATGATGGTTTCCAGCTCCATCCATGTCCCTGCAAAAAAACATGAACTCATCCTTGTTTTATGGCTGTATAGTATTCCATGGTGTGTATGTGCCACCTTTTCTTTATCCAGTTGGGAAAACTGTCCTGTATTTTATACGAAGGCTAGTCTGGGCCCTGCTCCTCCAGCATTCTCATAACTAGAAGTTCCTTACCATTGCTGCATTTATAATGATGATCTGAGTCCTCCCTGGATCACCCCAAGCCCAAGTAACCCAAGGAAGCAACCCTGGGGTCTTTGGGGTCTTGTGATTTAATAATTCTTCACTCAGAAGCTCAGAGATACACATTTAAAATACACGTTTGCAACTTGTATTTTAAAAGATGTAGAAATGGGGGTAGGCATGTAGTAGTGACAAAATCTCATCAAAACCAGACCCGAAAGGCAGAACAAGGGTTTGGCTTTTGCCTGATCCAGCTTTCAATTTCCTGCCTAATGACAGTGGCAATAAGGACGTCTTGGAATCTCACAGAAAGCTTCGGGATAGACGTTTCTGGGGGAAATCCTGTTACCGTAGGGGTTTATTAAGCCCTGATCTTCCATCGTCTTTTGCAGCCTTGACCTCTCTGAGCCCTCTTCTGCACTGCTGTTAAAAGAGTATCTCTGATTACTCTCTTCTGTAAAATATTGAGTGACTCCCATTGCCCACAAACGTGATTCTAATCTTAGTATTGGTCTTTAATGTCCTTCTCAATCTATCTTGGCTTTGTCGTCTTCAAATGCTTTCTCCAAATCCCCTGGGGCATTTTTATTCTTGGCTTTGGGGAAAACACAGGTAATTTTCTCACCCATCTTCCTGTGAAGTGCTCTGAACCCCCCAGTTAGGATGGCCTCTCTCCCTGCTGCCTTCATAGCATGCTGTACTGTCTCAAAGCACAGATTTTCAGTACCCACCTCCAGCTTTGCATGTAAGTGAGAACTCACAGCAAACACAGATGCCGGGGAAGGATGCACAGACTCGTATTGAGTCATGGCTGATGGACATATTGGTTTGGGCAGTGAGCTGGGTGCAGGAGTCTTCTGGGAGCTCAGGGCCTGTCCCACCATGCCTCACCCACTGCCCACTGCTGGCCAGCAGCCTTCCAGGTGAAAGACAGCTTAAGTTAGAGATGAAACCAAAGGCCACACTAGGAGTCCCTGGCCAACCCTGGCTCATTCCAGAGGGAGAGAAAGAGAAAACTGTTCTCTGAAGGGTACATTAATGGGGCTGGGGCTCCCCAAGATAGGGAAGGCTGGATGAGTGCTGGGGACGCTCAGATGGGACTGCTCCCCTGACTCCTGGCCCTGAGGGCTGGCTTAGCTAGGAGGCCCAGTCCACTTAGAAGCTGAGCAGGGAAACTTCGGTGACGAGGTTTGCTTTTGAACAGAGGCCAGCGTAGCCTGCCTTCTGCTGGAGCTGAGCTTTTAATAACAGTAATAGTTATTTGGACAACTGTGATAATAATTTCAGTTAGAATGTCACTTTGCCATTTAGGAAGCACTTTCTTAGACATTATTTCATTTTGTTTCATCCATTAACAGTTGCTCAGCCCTCATTTTCATTTTATTTCAGATTTTACTTATTATATACACACTTTTATATATACTCTACGAACTGCATAAAAGCATGCCGTTTATTTTTCCAAATATGTAATTTTTATTTCTAGTCACCTCACCCTCTACCCTTTCCCCACAATCTCTCCACCCCCTGCCAGCTTCACCGCCAGGAAATCTGTACGAACTATTCTTCTCATTGGCTTTGTTTTTTTGTTTTTAGACAGGGTCTCGCTCTGTTGCCTGGGCTGGAGTTCGGTGGCATGATCTCGGTGCACTACAACCTCCATCCCCCAGGTTCAAGTGATCCTCCCACCTCAGCCACCCAAGCAGCTGGAATCACGGGTGCATGGCCCCATGCCAGGCTAATTTTTTTGTGTGTTTGGTAGAGACAGGGTTTCGCCATGTTGGTTTTGAAGCCCTGAGCTCAAGCTATCCACCTGCCTCGGTCTCCCAAAGTGCTGGGATTACATGCCTGAGCCACCGCGCCCGGCCTCTTCCTAGTTCTTATCTCTACTCACATGTACATATCCCCACACATACACTGGCATGAACACACTCCACACATCTGTCTGTGTGCACTTGCATGTGCAGAGATGCACAGGACATGGATATATCAATACACCTATGAGTATAGAAGCCCACACGCAAAAACGCGGGCTTTACCCTTGTCGTTGTGTTACAAAAATAAATTTCATTAAACACACCTTTAGTAGGTTGCTTTTTGAGCTCAGTAATGGATTGTCCACACCCCTCCATCACCGGGCAGACCTGGAGTTTATTCTTCTGAATGACTGCACGGTGCTCCTCAATGTGAATCTCCACAGAGCCATTTACTTTCAAATTCATGTTTCAACCCTTCAGTGGTTGCTGAATGTGAACTTAGTCACAGCCGCACACGCTTTTCTGTTAAAAAAAAAAGAAAAGAAGTTGTCACTTTGGTTTTACTTTTGCTTTTTAAAGGTACAACTTCAAAGAGCCCTGGTGTAAAAATACAAAATTTATAAAATTCACGGATGAGCTCAGGAATCAAGTGGAGTTTGCAAAGTGGCAGCACAATGCATTGGGAAGAGGTTCCAAATCCCTTTGAAATGCAAGTTTTCAACATTCAGAGAGTCTGGTAAAATCAGTGCTGCCTCTACTGCTTCTATTTTTTTCCCCATTCTCACTCTCTGAACTTCAAACTATGGTAAGAAGCTTTAAATTATGCTTTCCCCTTAATAATATCTCTGTAGCCCCTGCTAGGTGTGCGGCAGCATGCTGCAGGCTGGAGTGGCTGTGGACATTGGTGAGCCCACCCACAGCTGCATCTGTGTGCGCTGGAGTCACAGCTACAGGTGCGGCTGGGGACGGGACCCAGTGGGGACACAGGGGCTGCATCTTTCCTGAGAAAATGCTGACGCATTTTCACGGGTGGGGGGTCAAGCCACGGACAGAGGGCATCACAGCCCCCATGGCAAGGCAAACACAGGAGAGAAGCCAGAGGGCTCAGCGGATCCCTCAGTTAGGGAAAGGGCGCAGTTCCGGGTGCTGGGAGCTCCCCGCAAGAGAGCAGACAGAACTGCTCTGAAGGAGCATACACTCCTGAGAAACCATGCCGTCTCCTGGGGAAGCAGGTGTGGTGTAAGAGGTGCTGGTGGCTTGTTACAATTTGTCAGGATGGATGCAGCCATTGCAGGAATCTTTGTCTGGGGTAGAGAGGACATTCGCAGGCCCTGCCTCAGTGGAGCCACTGCGGTGAGGAGGATGAGAACTGAGCATGACTGTACGAGCTGGCTGGAGTCTGGCCCCAGTGTTTCCCATTCCAGTGGTTTTCCACTGTGCTGAGGAAAGGCCCCTTGGCTGTGGGTGATGGTCCCCACACAACTTAGTGTCTCCAATCCCAGCCTCTGCCTAGAGATATGACCCCTTCTGATTTATGGGCATTTGGCCATATCTGCTCACAATCATTGTCTTCCTTTTACAGGAGATTTTTAGTTTTATTGGCAGATTTAAATTCAAGTGGACATTTATAGAACCACACAATGTAACACTTAATTAAATGATGCCACATGAAAGGACTCATGTGAAGGCCGGCCTCTGAGCTGGGCACGGTAAGGCTCAGCTGTCGCAAATTCTGACAAAGTCCAGCCAGAGAACAGCAATCCAGGCTCAGGCAGACACTGCTGAGGCTGGCCCTACGTCAGGGTCTCGAGCTTGGAGGCTCCGGCAGAGGCTGGGGAAGGAGTGGGTGAGCAGGGGCCATGCTGGAAGGGATGAGAAGGATTCCAGGTCACCAAGAGAAAGGCAGAAGTGATGAGGAGGATGGCAGTAACTGCAGCGATGGCAGGGACTAAGCAATAGGCAGGCTTAGAGCAGGGGGTCCTGGAGGGAGGATGGGGGCTCAGCGAACACTGCAGCCTGAGTCCCGGGTCCTGCTCTACAGGATTGGCATGTAATCCTCTCACCAACTCTACACAGCAGAGACAATGATGAGCATTTCAAATTCATAGATGAGGAAACTGATGCTCAAACAGATTAAGTAATCAGAGCCCAGGTCTGTCTGACCCGCAAGCCTGTGCCTCCCACACCATGCCATCCTGCCTCACAGCAGGAGGGCATATTCAGTAGGGGCCCAGCATAGTCAGGATAACGGGCTCACAGACAAGGACACCAAAGAATGACTGACAGGTGCAATCTGGGCTGGGTCAATTCAGAAGGGATCTGGGGGAAGGCTGAGGATGTGGGACTTAATTTACACTGGTGATGGCGAGCCAGTGAAGAATTCTCGCCAAGTGGGGCAGAATAAGAACTTCTTAGGGTGATCGACAAGGGGCTGGAGCCCGTTAGGTGCACGTTCAGGCAGGAGAGCCCCATGTTCGGGCAGGTTTTCAACCTCAGCAAGCTCCATTGTGTGGGTACGTCGTATGCCCAGGTGGGAATACGCACACTCAGAACAGAACTCTTGGGTGGGGGTGGGTGATGCTTATCTGGTTGTGCCGTTTTGAACTCCATCTTCTTGTTCTAGGGGTCACAGAACAACCACTCAGGTGTACGAGGCCTGGAGGAACATTTCACTCAGAACACGATGGTGAGTTCAAAACCATTGTTGACACCAGCCCGAACCTGCACCACCTCTGAGCACGCCACGGCTGTCCGAGCGGGTCTATGTAGAGATGGCCGAGGGTAGACAATGGGCCACAGGTTGACATCTGGTGCTTTGAGCAAAAGGCAAGGTGAAAACTCTGTGACTGCAGAAACAGGAAGATAGGGCCTCGGGGCTCCTGTGACCCCGATTTCCCCTCTGTTCATTGTCCTGGGAGATCTGTGCTGCTTTGGGCACATGCTGCCAGTTCAGACGCCCCATTCTCAATCCTTACATATGTGCTGGTTCAAGGTTCTTGCAATAAGCAGTGTCTCTTGATTGATTTTTGCAAGGCTTGCTCCCTCCTATGTGCTGAGTAACATGGGGAGGGCCGCACTGGCTTGCCAGGCTCCTCAGTCCCCACCCCGGGAAACTGGGAGCTTCATCACAAAAGGATCAAATGCAGGGAGACTGCCCAGTGCCCATGGCGGCCCCGGCCCCACCAGGCTGGGCATGCGTGACCTCTGGGCATACAACTCGGCCCCGTGTTGAATGTTCTACCTGTAGGAGCCAACAGCCAGCCGTGAGCGCTGCCATGGAGCCTAATCTAGAATTACCAGGTGGCTGAGGCCCAGACAGGGCTTTGTGCTGGGGTACTCAAGCAGAAATGTTGCTCAGCCCGTGGTGATCCTATTAGGAAGCGGAGAAGTTAATGAATAGTGTGTTCTTTCTTGCTTTCCCGGTCTGCCTTCAGCACGTTGTGTTTATCTACTTATGTATGGAAATCCAGGCCTTCTTAGTAGGCAGAGCAGAGAAGCAGCTTCTTGTCTTACCAAAAACTGCACAAATCATTCCATTCAGGCACAAGGCTTGATTGGGCTCTTTGAGTCTAAGTAAGACGTCCTTAACCCTTCCTCAACCCAGACTCTTGTTGTTTGAGATGAGCTCCTTTAGGCTGCAAGAAACAAAGAAATGCTCAAAGAACAAAGACATTCCCAGAGAGGGATTTTTACTAGAAGCTACAAGGGATACAAGGGGAGGAAGAACAGCTGCGGAGCGGGCTCCGGAAGCAGGAGCTTGCAAAGGGCACCCAAGGTCGCCGAGGCTCCGGCTGAGCTGCCGTGCCGGGTCCTGCCGAGGTGCAGAGGCTGTGGCTTCCCGTGTGAGTTTCACGTGTGTGACTTTCTCTTGTGGCCTCCTCTCTCGGACTCAAGTTCAATCAATCAGACAGGGGATCTGATGGCTCCCGCCAGTCACTATCTGTGGGGCCAGGCTTCCACTGTGGGTGTGGAGGGAGCCTAGAGCCGTGTGACTTCCTGGAATAATCTAGGACATCTGCCAGAACACGGAACTGCGGTTATTTGACAGAGGCAGCAGCCACCCCTGTCTGAGCATTGATGGTGCACCAACCACTGGGCTCAGTGTCTGTTGCAGTTATCGGATGATATCATGATGGACAGCCCCGGCACATAGGGGCCCGTACCGTGCACATAGATTCTATGAGCCACACATCTGGGAAGGGTTTGCTGGGCAGTCCTCGCTTAGGGTCTCTCCTGTTGGCAGTCAGATGTTGGCCAGACTGTAGTCATCAAAGCTTGACTGAGATGAAGGCTCTACCTCCAAGGCCTCATCCACAAGAGTGGCCTTTGCTGCCAGCTGTTGGCTGGGAGCCTGGGTCCCTCTCGGCATGGAACTCTCTCCATGGGGCTGCCTGAGGGTCTTCATGGCACACTGGCTCATTTCTCTCAGAACTAGCAATCCAAGACACACCGTGCAAAAGCTCAGATGACTTTCCTGACCTACTCATTTTCTTTGTACCTCCTGTCCTGATACCAATGCCTGGTGTGTAATAGCACTTCCTTGCTGATTGAAGGAAGGATAGGAGGAAGGGAGAAATGAGAGGGAGGGAGGAAAGAGAGGGAGGAGGGAGAGGGAGGAAAAGAGGAAAAACTTTTCAAAGTTTGATTAATTCTTCTAGATTAAAGATTCATGATGCTAAACTTTTACCCATGTGTCAGGACAGTTGGCAGAGGGCCATGGGATTGGGCCTGCTGCTTTTCAGAAGCAGAGCCTGTTTCTGGTTCTGTGCAGGGTGAGTGCCATTGAGCTACACTAATAGTCTAAGCCTACCCAGTGGAATTCTGCGAGTGGTAAACATCTGAGAACTCACTCGTTTCTTCTCCTTCCTCATTTGCTGAACCTTACATCAAGGTGTGTGTGAGTGGCCCTCACCTGAGGATTTCTTTCTTCTGTTGTTTTCAACTCCAGCTAGTTGCATCCTCTCTAAGGCTGCCCGTCCAGCCCAGTCCTGCCTCCAGGCTGTGACATCAGCAGGAATCTGTATTCTCCCTCCTAACTGCCAAACACTTGGGATTTCCAGGGGCTTGACAAAGCACTAGAAGATGTCTGATTAAACTGATTCTTCAGTATTTGTGAATAAAACAAATGTCCAAGAAGCCACATAGCATCAGACACCAAGGACAGAGGGAAGGGTCCCAAACTCTGGGCCACCAGCCCCTCCCCATTTATGCTGTGGGTGCTCAGGCTGTGGGGGGTGAGGAGAGGACCAAGAGGAGGAGGGGACCTTGGAAGTTGTCTTTACTAGGGAATCTATAAAATCTGTATGTAAAGACGATTCTTTGTTTATGAGATCATTTTTGTCCCAGGCAAGAACTTGTCCTGTGTCGTGGTGTGATGGTTAATATTGAGTGTCAAATTGATTGGATTGAAGGATATGAAGTATTGATCCTGGTGGTGTCTGTGAGTATTGATCCTGGGGGTGTCTGTGAGGGTGTTGTCAAAGGAGATTAACATTTGAGTCAGTGGGCTGGGAAAGGCCGACCCACCCTCAATCTGAGTGAGCACTATCCAATCAGCTGCCAGCATGGCTAGAATATAAGCAGGCAGAAAAATGTGAAAGGAGAGACTGGCTTAGCCTCCCAGCCTACGTCTTTCTCCCATGCTGGATTCCTGCCTTGAATATCCAACTCCAGGTTCTTCAGTTTGGGGACCTGGACTGGTGGTTCTCCTTGTTCCTCAGCCTGCAGATGGCCTATTGTGGGACCTTGTGAGCAGGTGAGTTAATACTTAATAAATTCACATATATATATGTGTGCATGTGTGTGTGTGTGTATATATATACATATATATATATATATATATATAGGGAAGGAAGGAAGGAAGGGAGGGAGGGAGGGAGGGAAGGAGGGAGGGAGGGGAAGGAAGGAACAGGAAGGAAGGAAGGAAGAGAGGGAGGGAACAGGAAGGAAGCAAGGAAGTGAGGAAAGAAAGAAGGAAGGAATCCATGTTTACATGTATACACATACATACATATATTCCTGTAATATGATCATATCAGAATATATCTATATAATTCCTATTATATATGTGCAAACATCATAGAACCCTAAGAACTCCAAACACACCACCTACAGGGGGTGGGGAAGGGATTATAACAGTTACAAAAAGGGAAATTATGAGAGAAAACAACGTATGTAAATGACCGTTGCGGCTGGCCCGTGGGGGCACTGTTGAGAAAATAGCCCAGTCACCAGCATTCTGTTTATAAGGGCCTCAGAGAAGGGTTTCTTCTGAGCCACAGCATGGGAACACTCAGACTAGCTTCTGAAGATTTTAAAAAGTGATTATTCTGATGGACACTGAACCACCCACTTTTCCTTCTGCTTTGGCTGCCGGGCAGCTCCAAGCCACAGCTACCTCCGGCCAGGAGCCCCCATCGGAGAGTCTGGACGCACGTATGTGAGACGCAGTTCTGGTACTACCCTGTCCTGACTTCCTCCATCCCTCAATAGCACCAGGTCTTCACTGGTATTTGTGCACAGAGGGCAGAGTTCAGGGGACAGGCATCAGTTGCTCTATCCAACCGCCCAAGTGACCTTGGAGCCTTGGTTCACCTCCGAGTCTCTGTTTTCTAATCTGAGAACTAGGGAAGGTGAGATCACCCACCTCACCTGGTTGTTTGGAGGATGAGATGAGTTACCGTGTGTAAAGCGCTTAGAGCAGGGCTGTCACATACAAAGCGCCTAATCAACATGGGCCATTGGTGTTGTGCATAAGCACATCGCACCTCAGCTGAGAGACCACGCTCCCTCGTCGCCCTGACACCGTTCACCCACATGGGGCCTTCACCCTGGCCTTGACTCTTAGCATCTCTCTCCCTCACATGGTGTCCTCACCCCAGAAGCTTAGCGGCTTTGCCCTACGTGAGCACAGCATGCCCCCGTGCCCCTGTGCAGTCTTTCTCCTGTACCCGTCGGAATGCAGCCTGACCTAAGAGCCTCTGCTCAAGTGCACTCTCCTGCGTGGAGTTTTCCCCCTTCCCTTCTCCTCTCTCTCTGCCCTGGGACCCTTCACTCTTAGATTCCCTAGTTGTGCACTTTTATCCATGCCCCTCCTTCTAATAAAAATACTGATAGAAACTGATATGGATATCCCATGTTATGATTGCAGTTCTCGTACTGTTTGTCTCACTAAGTTATTCATCCATTCATTCAGTCATCCATCCATTCATTCATTCATCCAGTGAAATGCCTGCCTTGCACCAAGCGCTGCTGTATTCCCTGAAGGCCCTGCTGAAAATAAGACTGCTTGTTTCTTTACGAAGGTGCTTGTGTCCTAGAGAGGGAAGACAGGAGTAAACAAAAGCCAGAGAGGAACTACACAAATAAAATAGAACTACAAGCTACTGCTGAGTGCCGCGTGGAGAATTAAACTAGCACAACGCCTGGAGGGATGGGGGCACGGAGGTTGGGAAGCCTCCCTGAGGTGGGGCGGTTTGGGCTGAGAGTTGGAGGAAGGGAGGCCTGCTTGTTTGAACAACTAGGGGCTAAATAATCTGCAGTGGCAGGATAGGTCAAGGCAGGGGCCCCAGGGCAAGAGGAACAGGGAGGGGCAGTGAGGCTGTGCCTGGCACAGTGGGCACGCAGGACAGCATTAGGTGGTACAAAAAAGGGCAGAAGTACAAAAAAGTAAGAATTAGGTTCTCCACTCCTCAGCCAAAACAGTAAAACCTCCCGCACGCAGGTGAAGATTCCACGAACCTGCTCCCATTCCTTCACCACTGCCTCTGTAGAGATGCCCCCATCCTGAATCTGATGCTCATTTGATTCCGTGCACTTCATCACGCCTTTATCATGTCTGTATGCATTCCTGTGCACTGTGTTTTATTTCTCTATTTATAAAGCTGTCTACTTGAAATTAAAAGGGATGAATCTTCCTGCAACCAGCTTATTTTCCCAGCATTAGGTTAGTGAGAATCATATATGTTGTTACCCCAAATCCTAGGTCATTTGTTTTCTCTGTATAGCGTTTTATTGTATGAATATACTACAATTTATTTATCCATTTTCATATTGATGGGTTTCTGCTGTTTCTGATGTTCTCTTATATCAAACTAATTTGAACTGCAATGGTCAATCCTCTATGGGTTCTTTATCAATTGTCTAAAGGTTAAATATATAGCTATGAGTGAAATTGCTGGGTTGTGGGACATATTTATGTTAAATTGACCAGTTATTGATACATTTAGCTCTGAAGTAGTTGCACAAATTCATACTCCTACCATGCACACCTGTTCCTCTTCACATCTTTCCCAGCCCTTCAGAGTGTGTTCCCTTAAATTGTCCTGACGGACGCTCAAGTGTCACACACTGAGATAATAACATCTATTTCTCTAGTAGTGAGTTTGGATTTTTTTTTCATATGTTTTTTCAAAGTTATGGTTTATTTTTTTCAAAACTCCTTTTCCATATCCGCTGACCATTTTTTCTACTGTGTTTTATTTCTCGATCTGTAATCTGGATTCCAATCCTTTGTCAGTTATGCTCATTGCAAATGTCTTCGTCAGATAGCAGCCTGTGTTTCTACTTTAGTTAGAGTGTCTTTTTAAAAACATATTTTTATGCTAATATCACTGAGTTTGTTAATATTGCCCTTCATGATTTGTACAGTTTAAGACTAAGGTAAAAATACATGATTCACCATAATGTCACATATATTTTCTTTACATATGTGAAGTTCTGTCTCTGTCACTTACCAAATTTCTAATTAAGTGAGATGTACTTCTGGGACCTGCGGGGAGGGGGGCTGCCTCTCTGCCTCTTCCTCTGTCCCAATAGTCTATGAGTTAATCCACATGGCCAGGACCATGTGGTCTTGATCAGGTCATCTTTATAATAAATTATTATATCTGGTGCAGCAAAACTCTCCTGGATGTTCTGAACCCTTTGCTTTTCTATATAAAGTTAAAATTGATTAAGTATTTTTTTTATTTTTAACTTTATATGAAATAGCAAGGAGTTCAGAACATTCAGAAATTACTTAATGGGTACAATGTACATTATTTGAATGATGGATACCCTAAAAGTCCAGACTCCCACGCTAGGCAATAGATATATGCAACAAAATTGCACTTGTACTTCTTAAATTTACACAAATAAATTAAGATAAAACTAAAGTTAAAATCAACTTGACATATTCTCTGCAGAATCTTGACATAATTTTGGTTAAACTTCCTTTAACTTTGTAGGTTAGTCTGGGAAAAGGGACATATTTATAGTATTGCAACTGTCTCTCCATACAAAGGTTTATCACTCCACTTTTTTAGCTCTTTTTAATGGCCTTAATACAGTTTAATGTATTTTTCAGTAAAGTCTTATATTTATTTTGCTAAGTCTCCTCCTACAAGAACTATGTAGGTTTTGTTGTTTTGCAGTTGCTGTATTTGTTGCTATTTTCAGTACACAGAAATGCAATTGATATTTTTTCTTTGCTTTTACATCTTATGCTTTCTTGATAATTTAAATATTTTATCTGTAAATTACTTTGTTTATGTATGTAACTCATAATATTTTCTGTGAATAATGAGAGTTTTGTTCCTACCCTTTTTAATTCTCATACTATTTATTTCTTTGACTTTACTATTTTTTCCCCTGGCATTTCTTTTTTGGCATGCCTCATGGAGTCTTCATTTCCATTTTACCTGAAAATTGATATTCAGTCAATGTCTCACAGGAACTTCTATGCAGATTTCTGGAGCTTTTTCTCTGACTAGCTCCTTCTTATCCCATACTCTGCCCTGCAAATTCCAGATACCTTGGCTCCAACTGACTCTATTCTGTCTGTTCAACTCAAGCTTTCTGGGTTTTCTTCCCCTTCCCTGAACCATGGTCTAGAAATTGCCTCCAGGCAGAAATCCAAGCTGATCATCTGGTTTGCCTAATTTGTTTCTCTTTGATCATCGTTTGCAGTTCTGTGCTACCTCTTGTCTATCTTGAAACAGTTGTTTTGTAATTTATTTCAGTTTTCTCATTTGTTTTTATGGTAGAATGGCAAGTACTATAGCAATTACTCCTTTGGGAGGTGAAAGGATAAGTTCTAAACCGTTTATATTTAATGTAATTCTCAATATGGTTGGGATTAAGTCCACCATGTTGCAGTTTGGTTTATATTTACCTTATGTTTTTTACTCCTGCTTTCTTTTTAATTTAAAAAGTGGTTTTCTATTCCACCTTATCTCTTTTAATTGGATTTTAGGTATATCTCTTTCTTTTTAGTGACTTCTCTGGGTATTAAAACAGGTCTGCTTAATTTACAGGAATCTACCATGAAAGAACATTTTAGCATTCCCTGTGATGTGAAAACCATAAATAGTGTAGTTCTTTTTTGTGTTTAATTTTCATATATTTTACTATATGTTGTAAGTCCCAGCATACATATTTCCTATTATTTTTTCTCCAAGGATTCAGTTATCTTTTATATATTTAAGACAAGTGCACAAAACATAGTCTTTCAAATTCAATCCTATATTTATTATTTTTGGCATATTTTATGCCTTCTGAGATTCCATCTGGCAAAGTATTTCTTCAGCATGATATTTGTTTTTACATTTTATTTGTAGTGTGGACTATGATGTCTCTCAGTTTGCACTCATCCGATTTTTCTAATTTGGGAAGATAATTTCACTAGATAAGGAATTCTAGGTTGACAGTGTTTTTCTCTCTTTCTGAACTTTAAAGATGTTATTGTTACTGCTTCCCTTGGCTTATATTGTTTTGTAAGCCAGCTGTCATTCTTATAATTGTTCTGCTTTATGTGATGTGGCAAACTCCCTCTGTTCTGGTGACTTTTAAGATTTTCTTTTTGTCTTATGTTTTCAGGATTTTGACTCTGATGACCCTTGGTGCATTGAATTCACTCTCTTGAACTCCACTGAACTTCCTAGATTTGTGGATTAATTTTCCATTTTAACAAATTGAAAATTTGTTACTGACTACTTTTTGTATCTTTTGCAGGGACTGGGTTTCAGCATATTGCCAAGGCTGGTCTCAAACTCTTGGGCTCAGGCAACTCACCCACAGCGACCTCCCAAAGTGCTAGGATTACAGGCATGAACCGTGGTG
This sequence comes from Cacajao melanocephalus, assembly GCA_963573385.1. Lineage (NCBI taxonomy): Eukaryota > Metazoa > Chordata > Mammalia > Primates > Pitheciidae > Cacajao > Cacajao melanocephalus. The sequence continues at coordinate 41,169 of CAUYLG010023571.1, read as the reverse complement.
TCTGGACAGAACATGACTCTCAAATGCATAAACTAGATTCTCAGTCATCTAGTTTATGCATTTGAGAATCACTGAAACTATTAAGTGGATGAAGTAACGTATCCCTTTTCTGACAAAGCTGATATGGTTAAAACACTTGTGCTCATTTCCACGGTCAGGATTTCATAGAGCCTGATGCCATCTCCCGATGGCAAAGCAATTGCTGTTTTCATGGTAGTGTGGTGACTTTTAAAACAAATCTCAGTATCCTTGCTACTTACCAGCGTGTCCATTACAGCATTGGTACTTCACACCTGTTTACAGGACTGTATTTGTTTAGTTTGTGTATGTTTCACTGCTTGCTGATAGGCTATGGATAATTGGAGACACAGGACTATGTCTTGGCCACTTCTGTCTGATCCATATTGCCTAGCACAGTCCAAGGCACACAGTGTTTGCTCAATAGTAAGTTGGTCAAATTCCAAAGACCTTGTGAAAGTTATCAGAATCAAATGGAGTCACTAGTGTTATGAAACCGATGCAAAATAGAACAAAAGGATCCAGGCACACTTGTATGCTAACGGTGAAAGATGCTCTACAAAACCCACAACCTTACACAAAAGTTACTTTCACAAGGACATCTGCCCAGCAACTGCCTGTCCAAACTTGGACTGCTGTCACCCTTGCTATTGATCCTTGTACTCAAAGACAATGATCTCAAAACAAGTATGTTGTCCTTCTTACTGTTTACCTGGGAAAACCCTTTGCCTCTTTTGCCTTCCTGAGTATGCACAGAGTTTACTGTGGCACTTTTCCATTGCAATGCTCCGTTCTCAAATACACATCTTTTCTCTTAGAGGGCTCTCTCTTTTATTTTGGCCTCTAAACTCTAAACTGAATCTAAAAGACTTGAAGCAATTTTCCTGAGGCCACACTTTTTGTGAAAATTGAGACTAGGATTTGATGATACTTTTCTCATATATAAAGTCAGTATAATATTCACCCACCCGAGGTTATTGTGAGAATTACAGATTCTACATGGGATGCAGCCGGTATTCCAGAGGACACACGGTGGGTGCTCCAAAACTGCGTTCCATTCCATTCACACATATGGTCTCCACTTCACCTTGTCATATTGGTGTGTGTATGATGCATGCGAAGGACATGTCTGCAGGCAGAAGTAGTGAGGCACAGAAAAACCAAGGGAGCTTGCTACAGTGGAAAGGTCAGTGTATAAATAGCCTCCTGTGGCTGAATTCCCCAGAACACTGGAAGTGGAGACCACAGTGGCAGAGGACCTTGTGGGAGCAGCAGGGTGGGGATCCCTAGACCCCCAAGACAGCTGCCACTCTGGACCTTGAGCTGGCTGGTGCCTGATCCCTTGGGAGTTGGCCACAGCCCCACGGGTGTATGTGGGGGACCCAGGGAAGCTGGCTGCAGGGCTCTGGCCAGCACACCCAAAAGCAGTGTTCTCAGGTCTACTGGAGGAGATTATCCCACTGCTCCTGTGCACTTAGGGTGAAGTCAGGACTGGAGACAGAGAGTTGGAAATTATATTCCAGGTGTCACAGAGGAAGCTCTGGACATAGATGGTAATGAGGAAGAAGTGAGGACCAGCAGTGTGGAAGCATGTGAATATTAATATTCAGAAAGAGAAATCGAAGAAGGAGGAAAAATGGCTCATCAAAGGGACTGGAGACAAACCATGCTAGTGCAATTTCACAGGGATCAGTAAAGAGAGGTTCAGAAGCAGGGGTCACCAGGGTGGCACCAAGGAGAGGTCTTCCAAAGGCTGCCGAAATCTCCTGGCGAGACACTGAGGGAAACTTCGTGGTGCTGATGCACAGGGTTGGTCCTGCCAGAGCAGATGCCCGCTTTGCTCTCTGGGCAGCCTCCTTACTCCACCTTCCCAGAGTTCTCCAGGCGGCCTCTTCCTTCGATGGCTCCAGCAGCAACTGATAGGAAGTGACAGCGATGGCGGCTGCAGTCCTCACCACACTTCCAAGAACCTCAGTTGGGGAAGGGGCAGGGAGGAAGCGGGGGAAGTCTGCTGTGGGAAATGCTAATACAGGGAAGGAGTTGTTCTCATGAGACAGAAAGGGGAAAGGAAGAAGTAAGGGAGGTAGGTGTATGCCGCTTAATTTCTTTGTCTTTTGTTACTTATCATGTATTTAAGTTGCTGATACATTTTCCTTTACAAGGATTCTGGAAGCGTACCATGCCAGATTAGAACGTGTTCTTCAGGGCATCACATTCTTACTGGTGCTCATTGACCAAATGCCTTCAAAGCAATGCACTTGGTGGCCAACCTGAGGTGCTTTCCCTTTCTCTATGCCGTTCTCTTAGACTCTCTCTGTCTCTCTCTCTCTCTTTCCCTCTTCCTCTCTCTCGCTCTTTCATATGTATGTATGTGTGTGCCAACATGAATGGAATTATATTATACCCTAACAACAGCTTGCTTTTTTCACTCAGCTATACATCTTATTAATTTTACAGCTTAGCCTTTAGATCTTTTAGATCTTTCTCTATTTCTGTTTTGTAGTATTTCATTGATTGGATTTGTCATTATTAATGTGACTATTCTGTCTTAATGATTATTCAATTTGTTTTCATGTTTTTGTGATTACAAATAATGCTGTGGAGAAAACAAATTGCACATGGGTATGCACACATGTCTCATGCACAGGGGTTGGTTCTTCTTTGGCCCAGATTCCTGAAACGTAAGTTCTGGATCAGAGTCTATGAAATTTGTAATCAGTTGACTAATAAGCTAGTCTTTTAAAGGGCTATTCAATGAATGCTCCCACCGAAATGCAGACAGTGCTCCCTCCCCAGCATTTCACATAATGGTTTTTTTGCTTTTTCCCTAATAAAGAGGCAAAAAAATAAAAAGCTTGTTTTAGTTTATGTTTGATAGTCTTTTAATGTGTTTAGAGGCCATTTTATTTATGTTCAGCAAATAGGCCACCCATATTCTTTGACTACTTCCTACTGGGTTGTCTTTTTGTTGTTGACTTGTGTGAACGCTTTGTAAATTCTGCATATTAAATTTTTGCTTGTTTCTATTGAAATATTTTTGCCATTCCGCCAGATGTCAATTAACTTTGTGTGCTGTGGTATTTATCATGGGGAATTTGTCAGTGTTTGTCCATATGGTTTCTAATTCGTTCATATCACTACGCTTCCTCCTGCCTCAGATTCTATTGATATTTGTTAGGTTTAAATCTTTAATAACACTGAAATTTATTAACATATATTATAGGTTATGATCCACTGACATTTCTTTTAGCAAATGAGTAGTCCAATATTCCAAAATCACTTGTTAGATTTTTAGCCCTCATTAACTTGAAATGCCACTTTTACTACTAATTTAATCTGATTATGTGCAAATCCCCTGATGTGTCCATTTGTTTCCAGATCACCTTTTGTCCTCTGTTCTGTGTTGATGTTGCACTAATGTCCTGTCGCGCTCATTGTTCCACCTTATGGCACATCAAATAGGGTAAACCCACACCCGCAGTCATGCCCAGAGTGCATTTTTTCAAAATTGTACTGGCTATTTCCATGCATTGACTGGCCAAACAAACTTGAGAATCAGATCATCAGTTTCCATATTAAAACTGATTGGAATTTGTTGGAGGTACAGATGGGATACATGAGCTGTGGGAGAGAAATGACAACCTTTCAGTATAAAGTCTTTCCTGGGGTGGTAAACATTTGGAAGCCTTTCCCAGACCTCTTTCCTTTTCTTCCAGAAAACACAGGGAGTGGTACTTTTCATCTCCCTTCACTTCGAGTGTGATGACCTGACTAAGTTCCAGAGGATGAGACGTGGGCGGAAATGATGCCGTGGGCGGAAATGATGCCGTGGGCTCCAGGTCCAGCCCATAGGAACCGTCTGCACTGTGTCTCACTTTTTCCCTTTGGTTGCCTTCCACCTGCAACCAGGGACCTGGCAGGGAAACCTGAGGCCACCAAGGGTTCAGAAACCACAGGCTGGAAGTTGTCCGGATCCCTGAATAGCCACGTGGAAGGTCACATCCCCGAAGTCCACACCGAACACCAGCTCATTAGTGTGAGCTGAAATGGATGTACATTTTGCTAAGCCGCTGAGAATTTTGGAGTGTCAGCTAAAGTGTTGATCTACTCCAATCAACGATGAATGTCTCTTCTGCTACTCAGGCCAACTTTGACTCTTTCAGTAGGTAAGAATTCTCTGGAGTTCTTTTGTATTATTATTTTGGCCTGGAATGGAATCTTTTTTTCCTATTATATTTTCTGTCTGAATGTTGCTGGTTATAGAAAAGCTATTGATTTTCGTAGGTTGATATATTCAGCTCCAGGTTGCTGAACTCTCCTGGCCTGTTCTAGCAATTTATCAGTTTGTGCTTTTGCATTTTTATGGGAAAGAATATTCTCATATATATATACTGTCATATCGCTCAAGTTACTTTTTTCATTTTTACATTGGTTAGAACCTTTAGCACAATATTAAACGGTGATAGATAGTGGGCATCTTTGCTGAGCTAATTTGAGAAACTATCACTGATGTTTCATTATTAAGTATAATGCTTACTTCAGTTTTCTGGTAATTACTTTTTATCGAGATAAGAGCGTTTGATTACTGTCTTTGTTTTCTAAGTGTTTTGTTTTTAATCAGGAACGAGCATTGACTTTTATCAAATACTTCTTCAGCATCTAGTCAGATAATTAAAGTTTTTCCTTTATTCTCCTGATGTAATGCCCCATTGATAAGTTTTCTCAGTCTCACATTCCTCCGATTAACCCTGTATGGTTGTGATGTCTTATTCTTTTAAGATCTTCTTGATCTGAATATTAAATGTTATTTGGGATTTGTTTACCTGTTTAAAGTGGATTTGAATCTAAATTTTTTTCTGTGCTTGTTCGCCTGTGGTATCATAATTATTTCAATTATTAGAATGACATGGTTATCTCTTTCCCTTGTTCTCTGAGAGTTTATGGAACTTATGAGTTATTAAATTTATGTGGGCATTTACTGATATAAATGGCTCCTTTAGCTATTACTGTTATAGATTTTTATTTATGTTATATACAAATGTATAAAGTTATAGATTTCATTTCTTACTTATTTATTTATTTATTTATTGAGACAGAGCCTCGCTCTGTCGCCCAAGCTGGAGTGCAGTGGCATAATCTTGGCTCACTACAACCTCCCCCTCCCGGGTTCAAGCAATTCTCTTGCCTCAGCCTCCCAAACAGCTGGGACTACAGGCATGCACCACCATGCTTGGCTGATTTTTGTATTTTTAGTAGAAGTGGAGTTTCATGGTGTTGGCCAGGCTGGTCTCAAACTCCTGACCTCAAATGATCCACCCCCTTCAGCCTCCCAAAGTGCTGGGATTACATAATATGTGGTTTTTAAAACTACAAGTTCTGTAAGTTTTTTTTGAGAAGTCCCTTGCACCAACATTTTTTTCATTTGCCTCCTAGAAACAATAATTTAATCTAGTTTAGCAATTTCTTTTGAGATGTCATATATTTAAGAAATGCTTTTTACTGCAATTTTTAATTTGTCACCATTAGATATTAATAGTTATCCTACCAAAGAAGTTGGAGATTTGATTTTCTTACAATCATTCTAAAACCCACATGCACACTTTGCCTCCAAGCAAACTCTTAACTGCATGCATATAATAATCCCAGGATTGATTTATAGCCAATATTGCCATAATATATAATTTTGACTATATAAACATATATGAGCCATGCACAGTCATTGTATTATAGTATTTATAAAAATGTCTTCTGAAGTTAATAATTATTTCATGCCTCATGCCTAAAATAATTTGTGCCAAGTTCACTGCCAGCTCTGGTACCCGCTCCCCTATGCCACCACCTCCATATATTTTTTGTTATGGGAGGCTCTGTCTATGAGATTATATGTATGTGTATACATATGACTCAGAAGATGGCCACTTGATAAATTATCACAAAGTAGACATCCCCATATCCATGTGGTATGACCACCCCAAGCTAAGAAATAGAACATGGCCAGTGTTCAAAAAAATCTCTCATTCCCTCAGCCCATGAATAATATCCTTCCTTGCCTAACCTAAACAATATCTTGACTTCCAACACAATAGATTGCTTTTGCCTGTTTATAAAGCACATGCACTCAAAATAATGTGGGTGACAGCAAGTCATATTATTCCATATAACTGCAGTTTATGATTATATATTGCTGTAATGTACAATTGTTTAAGTTTCTCATAATGCACGCATCCACTTTACTGCTAATGGGCATTTGGGACATTTCCAGTTATTGACTCACAAAAATAATGCTGTTATTAATATATTGTGCATGCTTTTTGTGATTATAAGGGTACACGTTTCTTTGGGGTCATATACCTATGAGTGTAATCACTAAATTCTCATCATTACTGTAACAGAACTCCAATTTCCCTGTATCCTCACCAACATTTGGTTCTTTCTAGCTTTTTAAATTGTAGCTATTCTGCTAGGTGTAGACTAGTTTGCCTTGTGGTCTGATGATAAGCATCTGTTCTTGTGTTTATTGGTTCTTTGGAACTTTGCTCTCTGATTTGTTTATTTGTATCTGAGGAGTACATTTTCTTGTCTTATTGATATAATTTTTGTGAATTTAAGTTCTTTCTTTTTTTTGAGACAGAGTTTCACTCTTGTTGCCCAGGCTGGAGTGCAATGGTGCGATCTTGGCTCACCGCAACCTCCGCTTCCTGGGTTCAAGCGATTCTCCTCCTTCGGCCTCCCGAGTAGCTGGGATTAGAGGTATGTGTCACCATGCCCGGCTAATTTTGTATTTTTTAGTAGAGCCAGGGTTTCTCTATGTTGGTCAGGCTGGTCTCAAACTTCAGACCTCAGATGATCCACTTGCCTTGACCTTCAACATGCTGGGATTACACTGCGCCCGGCCATGAACTTAAGTTCTTAATTTCAATTGGGTCAATTATCTGTTTTGCAATTTTTTATTAATGATTTTTGCATCTTATTTAAGAAATCTCTACCTATTCCAGGATCTGGATGTTAGATAGCAAATATTTTCCTCCCACTGATGGAATGGCATTTTTGGTCTGTTGAAAAAGAGACGATGTAATAGCGGCAAAAGTCACCTAATAAATCAGTCCTTTCCATTACAGTTAGCGCTCTTGAGTCTAGACGAAGAAATCTTTCTGGTACTGAAGTTCACTTAAAACTTGCCTCTGACAAATTCCATATGTTCTAACAATCTATCGTGTATCTGGACTTACTTTTTAACATAATGTAATAAAACGGCTTAATTGTTTTTCACTATGGGAATCCAATGACCAAATACCATTCATCCAAAAGATGTTCTAGTCACAATCTAATGCAATTGCCTTTTTTTTTCTATTAATCAGACCATCCAGAATATTTTTAGGGTCTGGGTTAAAATCACAGGCGAGAGCTTTTAAAGCATAGATATAAATATTTACATATTGTAAGTCAACGGAACAAATTATTACATGAAATATATTCTATCATCCTATATTGACAAATGTACACTTTTCTCATATTTCCATTTCATAAATAATTTTGCACTTAAGCATTAGTTTAGCTTTACTTCATGGCTTCTGCTATGTATTGTTTTTGTTTCATTCAGTTCAAAATATTTTCCAATTTTCATATTGATGTTTTTGACCAAAGAGTTGTTGAGAGCTATGCTGTTTAATTTTAACACGTGTGGATTTTCTAGTTATTTTGTTGCTATTAATTTCTCATTTCAGCTCTTTCATCATTTACCCATTATCTCCAGGCTTTCATTTTTCTCTCAGGAAATGAGCTATCAATTTCTTCTTACTCCTTTGAAGGAAATCTGAGTAGTTGCTGTTTTTTAACTTTTATCAACCTTAAGCTTTTCTTTTTATCTTTGGTTTTCAGAGGTTTTCTTTTCTTTCTTTCTTTTTTTTTTTTCTTAACTTTTAAGTTCAGGGGAACATAAGCCCAGCACCCATTAGCTATTTTTTTCTGATCCTCTCCCTCTTCCCGCCCTCCACTGAGCTAATTTGAGAAAAGATCACTAATGTGATAATCCCCAGTGTGTGTTGTTCTCCTCTATGTGTCCATCTATTCTCGTTATTTATAAGTGAGAAGATGCAGTTTTTGGTTTTCTGTTCCTGTGTTAGTTGGCTAAGAAAATGGCCTCCAGTTCTATCCATGTTCCCGCAAAGAACAAAATTTCATTTTTTACAGCTGCATAGTATTCCATGGTGAATATGTACCACATTTTCCTTATCCATTTTACCCTTGACAAGCATTTAGGTTGATTCCATGTTTTTGCTATTGTGAACAGTGCTGCAGTAAACATATGTGTGCATGTTTCTTTATAATAGAACAATGTATATTCCTTTGGATATATGCCCAGTAATGGGATTGCTGGTCCAAATGGTAATTCTGCTTTTAGATGTTTGAGGAATCACCAAACTGTCTTTCACAATGCTTGAATTAATTTACACTCCCACCAAGAGTGTATAAGCATTCTTTTTTTCTCTGCAACCTTCCCAGCAACTGTTATTTTTTGACAATTTAATAATTGGCATTCTGACTGGTGCAGAGGTTTTCTACATTGCGATTGTGCTTTTCTTTTTATTTGTTCTGTCTAGGTTTCATGCTTGGTGTGTCTTGATATTTATACTCACTTTTGGAAAATTGTCATCCTTATTGTTTTCAAATATTGGTCTTATACCATATTCTTTTCCCTGTACTTGTAGGGCTCTAATTACATGTGTATTAAATTTTTACACCATAGTTCCTATGCTTCTAATTACTTTTTATGTATCTTTAAAGTCTTTTTATCACTGAGTGCATGCCTGAGTATTTTCTTCTGATCTGTCTTCCAGTTTTCTGATTTTCTATTCAACTGTGTCTAATGTTGATATAAATCCCTTCATTAGATGATTTATTTCCTTTGTTTTATAATTGTAAATCTCCCATGTGTTTTTTTATTAGTTGCCAATTTTCTACATAACTTTTTAGTCTTGTCTTTTATTTCCTTGGGAATATAAAATATATTTATTTGAAGGATTATTTCTGAATGTATCACCTGAATCTCTTAGGAATTTACTCTTACTACCTATTGTTTCTTCTGGGTTTGGGGCCATATTGTCATCTCACATGCCTGGATACTTTTTAGCAAATGCTGGATATAACACTTGAAAAGTTTAGAGCTTAGTTAATGTTTCAGATAATGTTGTCTTTTCCTAGAGTGGAATTATATTTGCTTCCAGCCAGTGGCTACACTAGAAACCCTAGTAATCTCAGGGTCTTTGGTCAAGGCAAGCTCAGTTTGAACCTGGGCTTTATCCCTCTTTAAGTTCCTTTCTTTCTGTTTTACTCTTACTCCTAGGATGTAGTCCTTTAATCACCAATCCAGGGTTTGGGGGAGAGTTTCTGAAGTCTTTTCTCAAGCAGAGCTCTCAGGAAACCGACTCTTAGACAAAGATTTGTTTGCTGAAGATTTGTGGGGAGTGTTTCTGGGAACAAAGCTGAGAGAGGAAAGGAGGCAGGATAGGGCTAAGAGAGAAGATGAACTGGCATATAGTTCTATCAGAAGCCTCGGCTGATCCCGTGGGAGCTCTGGAGCTGTAGGTGCCCTTAATTGCTGTCCTCAATTTAAGTGAAGGGACCAAGTCTTTACTGTGCATCACCAGACGATGGGTCTGTGCAGCCCCAGGCAGAATGTGTAGCCCTGAGCAAAGTACTTCCCTTCAGCTAAGAGCAATTCATTTGTGACCTGTCACCTGCCAGCACTCCTGGAAGCCTGGGGAGTCAACACCTAGACAAGCTTTTTCTGTAAAGGGCTAGATAGTAAATATTTAAGGCTTTGCAGCCCCTACGGGCTGTCACAACTCCTCAACTTTGCGGGTGCAGTGTGAGAGCAGCCATAGACTCTAAAGAACAGATGAAAATGGCTGCATGCCACTGAAACGTCATCTACAAAAATAGACAGTCACCATATTTGGCTCATGACCTGACATTTGCTGACCCCTGGCCTCAAATAGACAAAACAAAGAGTATTGTGTCTTGAAGGGAGCCTGAGCATCTCATAATATTATCCAATTCACCCCCATGCTGAGCATATCTGGGCTTTAATATTGAGATTTTGTCCCCACTGTTCCAATTGTCAGATAAAAGCTCCTATCAGCCTCCCAGTCTTCCAGCTACTTTGTCCAAATTTGGCAAATGCTTTTAGAGATGTGCTGTCCTAGACGGCAGCCACTAGTCACATGGATTGTTTAAATGTAAGTTCTTTAAAATTAAATAAAATCTAAAACTCAGACTGTCAGCCACAGTGGCCACCTATTAGGTGCTCAGTGGCCACGTGTGGCTGGCAGCTGCCTCAGTGGACCGAGAAGACATGTACCATCTTCAACAACACAGAACAAGTCACAGGACAGCGTTGGAGTGGAGCAAATGCTGACTCCATAGGCCAGGGTCACCTCTGTGAGTTTTCTTCTTCTGTCACATCTTGGTCCCATAGTGCTTCTCTCACCTGAGAGCTCCTGATACCTTCAAAGCAGCTGCAGAAAGTTTCATCTCTTTTTCCAGTTGTTTTCCAGTGGGAATGTCGGTCCACATTATTTGGTGCATTATAACCAGAAGTAAAACTCTACACCAATCTTAATGTGCTTTTCACTTTTAATGTAATCCACTCTTTGTGTTGCCTATTTAAGGCTGCTAAATACCCCTTTTCAAATTGCATGAGAGAACGCCATTTATTCAGTTTCTTGGGTGGATTTCTCAAGCTAATTTATACTTTTTATTCTCAGTGAAACTTACGTGTTGCATAGAGTTTAATCTTGGCTTGTATTGGGGTCCTGTTGGTTCCACTGATTTGGGATAAATGTGTGTGTGTGTGTGTGTGTGTGCATGTGTACATGAACACACTCAGGGTTTCTGCACCACATTTAACAGGAAATTTATGTCTCACACGTACTAACAATACAGGCTCAGATTTTGTTTAGTTGGAGATGCTTTGCTTTTGTCCATGGCCTTGGGAAGACAGTTCATTTCTGAGTGGACACACATGAAACACCAACTGTAACTTTCACAGTCCCCTTTTCATGAAGGATGCAGCACTTTATACAGAAAGCCCCTCCCTATATAATTCCTTTAACTTGCTCAACCTCAGACCCTGATGAGCATGTCGGCATCAAGTGGGGGCCACAGCTCTGCAACTCTGTCTGACTTTTTGGCTAGAAAGCACATCTATAGGGCCGGGCACGGTGGCTCACTCCCATAATCCCAGCACTTCAGGAGGCCGAGGAGGGCGGATCACGAGGTCAGGAGATTGAGCCCATCCTGGCTAACACCATGAAACCCCGTCTCTACTAAAAATATAAAAAACTAGCCAGGTGTGGTGGCGGGGGCCTACAGTCACAGCTACTGGGGAGGCTGAGGCAGTAGAATCTCTTGAGCACGGGAGGTGGAGGGTGCAGTGAGCCAAGATCATGCCAATGCTCTCTAGCTTGGCGACAAAGCAAGACACCAAAAAAAAAAAAGCATATCTATATTTCAAGCATGCAGTGATTCTCCTTATTTTCAATCTGACCTATATTTTTTACATTCAATATATTTAATCTGAAACTTCTGTGTTTGAAGCAGAGTTGCTGGACTCTCAGCCTGTTTAGTCGTCTTTCTTTGGCAGAAACCCTGTGTTTTCCAGTTACAAATGTCATCACATTCACTTCTACGTTGACCCAATGTAGGTATCACAAGCTTTATTTCCTGAGGAAGGAAAAAGACGTCAAATAGTGATGATCTTTGTGACGCTGAAAAAGCAGCCTGGGAGGAGATTCTGGCTCTGAAGCCTCAGCTTTCCCCAACTTGTACTTCTCAAACCCAGCTATGGCTCCCTGCTTCTAAGCAGGGGGACACCAGGAGAGCCAGCAGTCACTACAAGTGCCCACAGCCCCTTATGGAGCTGGCGAAGAGAAAGCTGAACATTTAGAAACAGCATCCTGGAGCAAGCGCCTTCATTTAGCATGGCACACAAATGAAGCCAGTGAATACTCGGGGAACGAATGCTCAGTTTTCATTAAGAATAGGCTGGGCAATGAAGGCCAGACAAAAAGAGCTGTCAAAGCAGACCCGACCCTTCATCTCTGCTTCCTCTGAGGAAGGCCACCGAAGGCTGCTGTTTGCTCTCCTGTGCGCGATGTCGGTCATGGCCTGAGAGCGGGGCTCCAGGCTCCTTGGGCAGTGGAAAGACATGCACGGTTGGCAGCAAGGAGCATTTGTTTTTGGAAAACAACTAGTGAGCAGTGTCTGGAATGTGGTGAGCAAGTGATAAACAGTCATGGAATGGATGGGTGGATGGATGGGTTAGAACAGAAATCAATTGCACAAGGTTAAAACAAGAGATGCCTGCAACAGCACCATTTTGTGTGGTGACAAATATACCATTTATTGGGCACTGCATGTTATAGTCAGTACTTTTACATTGTACATTATATCAAATTCTTTTTTTTTTTGAGATGGAATCTCACTCTGTTGCCCAGGCTGGAGTGCAGTGGCATGATCTTGGCTCACTGCAACCTCCACCTCCTGGGTTCAAGCAATTCTCCTGCCTCAGTCTCCCAAGTAGCTGGGACTACCAGTGACCACCACACCCAGCTAATATTTTTTGGTTTGTATTTTTGGTTGAGACAGGGTTTCACCATGTTAGCCAGATGGCCTTGTCTCCTGACCTCATGATCCACCCTCCTCAGCCTCCCAAAGTGCTGGGATTACAGGCATGAGCCACCACGCCTGGCCATCAAGTTCTAATAAGAAATGGTAAGCAATATATCAATTTCCATTTTCCATATGAGGAAACTGAGGTGAATAACATCACACAGAACCAGCCCTGAATCCTGCATTTTTCTGATTCTCATCTCTGCGCAGAGCATGAGATTTCAGCCTGATCCTCAAACCTGGATGTGGTACTTTTTGAAACTCAGTGGGAGGCAAATAGAAGGACTGCCTACAGTCCCTGAGACACACAGGAGCCGGGGAGTGAGGGGGAAGATGCCACACTAGAGCATTTCTTTTCTGCCCCGGGCTGGTCGGACCCCATGACAGCATCACGTGTGTTCCAGGCTTCACCTGCAACAAGATCAAGTAAAAGTCACCCGATGACAACTGGGGTCTGGATCACTCTGTCTGAAAACCAGGCACGTTGACACAGCCAGGCCACGAGGGAGCTGACGGCCTGGAAAAGTGGCATTTTCTTCACATGTCTGCAGGGTTGTTACCAGGAAACCTTCTGCAGAAACCTATTTTTAAGACATTTCCATCCACTTTCCTTGTCCTCCTATGGGAACCAACAGGGCTGACCATTCTGCTGTGTGTGTGATTTCTAGTAACCCTTACCTGGGAGAAGGGACGGTGGAGGGACGGTTTCTAAGGACCCTCAAGAAGCCATTACCCAGGATGAGAAACAAGAGCAGGTTTATTTTATTCTGTTGTATTTGTTTCTGAAAGATTAACAGTTAAAACTCATCTGGCAGGCTCCCTCCTAGGCTGGCCAGTGGGAAGCCGGTGGGCTTGGCAGTGATGGGCGATGATTGCCTTGCGTGAGCTGATGAGAATGGCATGCAAATTACTCATGGCAGCCCAGAAGAAGAGATGACATGGAAATGTTTTTAGAGCATCTTTTCCCAGGAAGGTGGGAACAATTGTCCCACTTCTTCAATTGTCAGAGTGGACTCTCCACATCAAGCCAGGCCTTGGTCTAAGACGCGGCTCCTTCCAGCTCATTCATGGAGCACATTAGACCTTAGCTCAGGGAGGGTGGGCTCTGCAAGAACAAGGCACATCTCCCTCCAGGTGGCATCATCATGGAAGTCCTGTGACCACAGTGCTATGGTCTGAATGTTTGTGTATCTCAAAAATTCATCTGTTTTCACCATACCACCCCAGTTCATGGTATTTGGAGGTGAGGCCTTTGGGAGGTGATTAAATCATGGCGACTCCACCTTCATGAATACGATTAGTGCCTGTATCAGTGCATTCTCACACTGCTGTAAAGAAACACCTGAGACGGTCAGGCGTGGTGGCTCACATGTGTAATCCCAGCACTTTGGAAAGCTGAAGTGGGAGGATCACAAGGTCAGGAGATTGAGACCATCCTGGCTAACACGGTGAAACCTGGTCTCTAATAAAAATACAAAAAAAGTTAGCCAGGCATGGTGGCACGCACTGTAGTCCCAGGAATTTGGGAGGCTGAGGCAGGAGAATCGCTTGAACCCAAGAAGCGGAGGTTGCAGTGAGCCGAGATTGCACCACTGCCTTCCAGACTGGGTGACAAAGCGAGACTTTGTCTCAAAAGAAGAAAAGAAATACCTGAGACTGGGAAGTTTATAAAGAAAAGTGGTTTAATTGGCTCACGGTTCTGCAGCTGTACAGGAAGTGTAGTGGCTTCTGCTTCTGGAGAGGGCTCAGGAAACACAATTATGGAGGAAGCTGAGGAAGCTGAAGGGGGAGCCAGCACTTTCCATGGCTGGAGCTGGAGAAAGAGAGGGAGGAGGTGCCACACACTTCTAAACAACCAGATCTCAGCCAGGCACGGTGGCTCACACCTGTAATCTAGCACTTTGGGAGGCCGAGGTGGGTGGATCACCTGAGGTCAGGAGTTCAAGACCAGCCTGGCCAACATAGTGAAACCCCATCTCTAAAAAAAAAAAAAAAAAAAAAAAAACAGATCTCACGAGAACTCACGATCTCATGACAGCACCAGGGGGGGTGGTGTTAGAACCTGAGAAACTCCACCCAGGCTCCAACGGCCTCCCACCAGGCCCCACCTCCAACACTGAGATTACAATTGAATGTGAGATTTGGGTGGAAACACAGATCCAAACCGCATCTGTGCCCCTATAAAAGAGGCTTGAGAGAGACCCCTCCCCCTTCCTCCACAGGAGGACACAGGGAGAAGGCCTCCTCTATAAACCAGCAAGCAGGCCCAGACCAGAAACAGAATTTACCAGCACCTTAACCATGGCTCCCCAGCTTCCAGAGCTGTGAGAAATCAATCTGTTGTTTCTAAGCCACCCATGCTGTGATATTTTGTTATAGCCACCCAAACAATCTAAGACACACAGCCACATCCCCCGCGGGAGCAGTGAGTCACATGGTTCCTGCTACAGAAAGCTGAAAAGAGAACCTCGTGCACATCCCTTATCCTGGACCCTGGCCAGGGTACACACTGGCTGGTAAGTGACAGCTGAATCTGAATCAGACACAGAAAACTTCACAAAAGAGATCCAAGTTATCGATGTGGGAAAGACCTGGAGTCTTAGAGTGGGGCAGCAGCCTTCAGACCCACATGACGAAGGCCTGCCAGAGCCCTCAAGCCAGAGGTATCTCTCTGGAATGCAGTAATAAATGTGATTCATACTCATATTATCAGGAAGAAGTGTGATAAGGGGATGATGTAAGTGATGAACTTCACACCAAAGCCCTTAAAGCACAATTGTGAGTATTTTGTCCTTTGTAGTTACTGCCTGGACCATCCAGAGGCAGCAGCATTCAGGCTGCCCAGACACACACATCCCAGACATCCCCCACAAATTCATACCTCATCACGATGGTCAGTCCCTCTTGATTCTGAAAGTGCTTTTCCAGGACCACATACTGCAGCAGCTGAGCCAGGCTGACATGGCACACATGTAAGGCAATGACCTCTGTCTCAGAGAAACCATCTCCTTGGGTTTCTTCCCTCCGGGACTCTTGTCCGTTCTTCTGCGTTGCTGCAAACAGAGCTTCTCCCTTCACTGTTGGCTTTCCTGCTCCCCCATTTTGACTTGCAGAGTGCCTTGGAATGCTAGGCCTTCAGGGCCACCCACTCTACCCTCAAGAGCTTAGCACTGAGGCTCTTTTTCAACTTAAAGAGATCTGAGATTGATTCACTTCCAGACACATAAGCAGGAACTCAGTAAACATTCGCTAAGTGTAATTCAGTTGAATGAAAACCCAAGAGGAAAGTGTTTTTGATGTTTGCTCGTTTGCTGGTCACCCAGCTCTCTCCAAGTAGCATATTGGACCAGACGTTAGAAAATGCTCTCTGAAATTGGAAGAGCACTTCCTAATGGCGGGAATCCGTTAAGAAGGCAGAATGTGACCACGTTGCGTTTCATGTGTGCCGGGGACCCACACCAAATGGAAAACAGGTGGAGAGCTGGCTCTGTAGTTCAGCCAGAACCTGGCTCCCTCCTCTCTGCTTGGGCTCCTGAATGTTGAATTTGAAATGTGAGTACTATGAATATTTTGAACAAAGAGAGATCCCCCTGAGGATTCACACAGAGTGTTCACAGCCAGCTGCAGACCTCGGTAGATCTGGCCTTCATACAAGGATAAGTGAACAGAAGGTAAAAATAAAAACATGAAAATATGATGTAGCCTAAATGAATTCTGTATGACAGATAAACGAAAAATACTTTTCTTAATGATAATTTTTTATTCTACTAGTGTTTAGCTCTCCAGTAAGCCACCCCATTGACCCTCTTCTTGTAGCTCAATCTCAAGAAGAAAATCATATATACTGGCCCCTTCCTATGCAAAGCACAATGGGACTTGTCCTATTTCTGTCTCCTACCTCTCTCCCCGTTCCACCTCCCAGTGCTGTTGCTCAGGTAGGGAATTCTGTGCTCAACTGATTAAATGAATGTTATTTTTATTTTGCATCACCTCTATTTTTCAGACTTTCCCACTGGCTATGCTTTTTCCCACAGGCCTGGGAGCTTACCAGTCTATCCCTTTGCCCGGAATCCTCCTCCTTAGCTGGTTTTCAGGGTGGATCTTTCCTGTGGTCCAGGTTCTGTTCCCCAACACTTCCAGGAAATCTGCCCTGACCAGCACAGAAGCCGGCCAGGCCCCGTCACACGGTTCCCCTCCGCTGATGGCATTTATTTCAAACTTAAATCTGAAATCGCGTCTCTCTTGTGTGTGCACATCTGTCTCTTCCTGAGAAGGGGGCTCCAGGAGAGCACAGCCAGCCTCTCCTTTCTCTGCTGTGTCCCCCGAACCCACAGAGGCCCAGAATCTGCCGCTGCTGACTGACAGCACACACGCACGCACATAGTTGCCAGCACCCTCTGCACTTGACCTCCTGGGATATGGAAAAAGACAGTGTCTCTCAAACAAGACAAATGTTATTATGGTCAATGGATATTCTGAAATGAATTAGTGATTAAGACAATTTTTAGAAAGGTAATTCACAGACATAACATCCATTTGAGTTTAATAAGAGGAGAACTGACCCTGAAGAAAATAAACATAATGCTATCAAAGGCAGATTCGAGAACATTTCACAGCATGAAGAGGAGAGGTCAAAATGAAGGAAGACCTCAGGGAGAACATGAAAACAAAGGGGAGATAGTGAGATTCTCGGGGGCGGGAAACTGATGGCCTTGAAGAGGCAACATATCAAGGGCAGCTGGAACCATGTAAAAATGCTCAGTAAGAGGAAATCTGCTTGACCTTAGCAAGTGGAAAGGAATCTCACATACCAGACAAAGTGAATATGTCGATATAGCTCTGAGAAACAACTCCATTTCAGGAATAAATAAAAAATAAAGATCCTATGAATTCAACTCAACAAGTTAATAAAAGAAAAAAAAAAGAAATGTAGCATAAACAAAACCAAATTAACACAGATCAGAGCAAAACTAAATATATAACAGCAGGATGATAACACCAAATTGAAGCAAATATATAGACTGATTTCCGTTTAATTAACAACTCTCCAGCCTAACTCAGAAAAGGAGAAATTAAAAGTCACAGAAGAGGGCTGTGGCAATAGATGAAGGGAAAATAAAAGGAACGTTAAGATACATTTTTTAACAGAATCTGTGTGATTCAACAGTTCAGTAAGAAAATATAAATTAACACATTGAATCAAAATAGGTAAAACATCTGGGTAGCCCCTCAGGTATCCCTCCATTAGAGCAGCTCCTGACCAGGCCAGCAACATGGTGCTCTACAGTGTGCTCTCTACACAGCCGGCCACCAGGGGCACCGCTTCAAAGTGTGTCCCAGCCTGCCTCACTGGCTCGGCCCTTCATGGCTGCCAGTGGGGGCATATTCTGTGCTTATCCATGCCCGTCTTCCCAGAGCTGGGGCTAAGTCTCTGGATTCTAAACAATTGCCATTAGCCTGTACCTGGCTTTCCTGTGATTTGGGGATTCTGGGAGTTCAGAGACCCAGAATAGAGTCCCCAATCTTGCTATGGCCACAGTCCCTCTCCCATCTGTCCCCTTGCTCTTCCCATTTCGCCACCTGTGGCCACTTGGGCCTCCTCCCTCTGCTCCCATCTCTCTACTACAGTCCCACCCCAGGGCCTTTGCACGACCACCCCCCTGACCTGGACTCCTACTTGCCAAGACACCCTTGTGTCATGCTCCTGTCCTCAGCTGGACCCTTGATAAAGTATCCCCTTCCCAGCAAATTCAAAACAGCACTCTCGTCCTTCTTCCTGTGTCTGCTTTACCTTTCTCTGTAGTATTCTCATCACCTAATATGTAGGATATTTAACTTTTCATGTTAAACCTGCCTCTCCCTCTCTGCTTCACACATGCAGAGTTGTAGCACACATTCCCAAGGCACACATCTAAGGAAGAGATTCCATCCTGCCACCACTGGGCCCCCACACGGAGCCCCTGCTTCAGCATCAAAACGGGAGGGTCTGGCTCTGGCTGCCTCTGATGGCGGGGGGTGGGGTGGGCACTGGGCCCTGCTGGGTACTGGGCTTCTTACGCTCTTCTATTTTGAAGTCACTGGTGGCCTCGGGTGTCTGGGGCTCACAGGCATCCATTATGAGGAGGTTGCCATCCACTTCCTATTATCTAGAATAAAGAAGAAAGCAGATGCATGCTACCACATCTACACTCATCCCTTCATCCCTGTTCCTGGGTAGATAAAAGCCAAGTGCCTGGAATCATCAGAGATTCTTCCAGGACCCAGGCACAGCAGCAGGACAGGGAGACAAAACAGGGCTGCAGCAGCTCCAGCAGAACTGACACTCAAGGAGCCCAGGGCAACCAGGAGAAGGCCTCTGGGGTTTGGAGAGGTGCTGTGAGGCAGGCATGTGGCGCTGTGATCACCAGGTGCAGGGGAGGGCTGAGCTGGCTGGGGCCTCCAGAGCTGAAGGAGGACAAAGGCCTGGCATTTACAGATGGGTGGAGAGGAGCCTGGGAGTGATCAGGGCTGCAGTCAGAGCACTTCAGGCAGAGAGACCCTCAGCACAGCGAAGACCTAAAGAAACAGATAGGCTGGCAGAGCAGGGGCTTGGAGTAGGCTCAAGAGCCTGGGGTGCCCCAGATGGGCAGGGGAGGGTGCATGGATGCTGGTCCATGGTGCTGGCGCTCTGCTTTCTGCTCTGTGGTGCTTCTCTGGCTGCTGGCATCGGGCTGCAGGTGCACACAGAGAAGCATAGGCATGAGAACTCCCAGACTCCTCAAATCACAAGAAAGCCAAGTACAGGGAAATGGCGATCATTCAGAATCCAGACACCTCACTCAAGCGCTGGGAAGACGGGTACAGACAAGCACAGAGTATGGCTTCAGGTCCAGCCCTGGGCTTGCTGCTGTGCCTCTCTCTGCCGGCATCCTCATCTCTCCTGCAGCAGTCACACCTGCTTGTCCACTTCACTGGGAAGGAGTGCAATGAATGCGGATGCATGCTCATTCCAGGGCTACCTCATCATCATTGAGCAGTGGCTGTCAGGGAAGGCCAGTTCACAGGGCTGAAATAAGTCACCCCTGCCCCCCACTTGTAGATGAGCAAATAGAGACCCAAGTTGATTAAAGGAAGCATCTAGAAGGTCTCCCCAGCCGTCATCATCTGAGACTTGGCTTTCAGCCCCAAAGCACTAGGCCCTGCCATTAACCTTCCGCCATTAACCTCTGGTGCTCTTCAATTAGCAGGGGCCAGGGGTCCTTGGCAGGTAGAAGAATTTGGAAGGACAGCCCCAGGGCATGGCCCCAGGCTGCAGCAAAAGGTTCTAAGTGTTCTGTTGGAGGGAAGCCCAGGAGATATCGATCAGCTGCAGGTGGGGGAGGCCCCAGATGCCACCCTTGCCTGCCTCCAGGAGAAGGTTCTCCATGGACCAAGATGGAGGCAGAGTCCCACGAGGCCCGGGCAGCTCCCTGGGCATGGTTTCCTATGGACAGAGCTGGTGACGTCATGACTCTAGGCCACAACAAAAGAGCTTTGGAAAATCCTGATGACTAGAATTTTATTAAATGAACAAACTTCGGGTGGCACGGTTACTAGAAAATGGAGATCTGCCTCATCACTTACTAGACATGTGAGCTTGAACAACGACTTCCCCGTGTGAAACAGAGAAGCTTTGTAACCCCCACGAAATTGCCTCGCATCCTGCATCTGCTGTGGAAGACTTACGTGGCCTCTGACAACTTGTTAAACTTCCCTGGGACTCAGTTTCCTCCTCAGACACTGCAAATGACAGAAGCCACTTCAGGATCAAGTGAGATTGTCCATCTGAGAGCACTTAGGAGGCCTGCTGGTGCCAAGGTCCCCCTGACCCCGGGGTGAGTTCAGGACGAGGCATGGAGGAAAGCCGTGGCATGGAAGTCAGGTATGGAAGACAGCAAGCAGGAGCAGCCGAAGTGGCTGTCCCTGAGATGCTTCGAGCCCTGGCTCCTGGCCTGCCCTGGCTGGAACAGGATGCCCCTGTGACCCTCGATGCCCCTGTGACCCACGCTGCCCCACACCCACCTCTGTTCCTTCTTCCCCAGCGAGGGCATCTCTTTCTGCTTTACATCAGTGTTCTGACCTCACTTTTCAGGATGACGGTGGTGGGAAGGTCTTGGTACAGAGGACATGAGCCCAGGTCTATGGGGACAAGGAGAATGAACTCCCCGGGGCCCCTCCTTGGTAGGAAGGGACAGTGACTGTGATGACTTTCTGGTTGAAGATGAGAGGTGTGAACACAGAAAGGTAGGCCCTGCCCGCCCCTTGCCTTCACATCTTGCTCTGTTGCCCTCAGTCTCATGCACTCCCTTCCTTGACCATCTACTTTAGTTTCCAGTTCCACTCTCCAGTGGAAGGAACCTGGGCTCCCTGGAGGAGGGGCTGACTCTAGGGCTGGGCAGAGAATGGACAAGCTGAGCCTGGAGCATCTCAGGGGTCCAGAAAGTGAGGAAGGGCTCACACCACCCATTGTGAAGGGGTGCATCCAGGGGACCCGACGGCCAGCACTGGGACAAGTGAGGAACAAAATAACGTCACTTAGTGTAACCCAGAGGATAAAATGAGTATCCAGGACCCCATGCTGACTGCGTAAATTCATAAGGAGGGGAAAGAGACGAATCTGACATGTAGAAGAATTTCAGATGGTTTATGGAGTTAATTCCCGCTTCAACTTGGGTTGTGTATAGTGGCTTCCTTGTTATGAGTCCAGTGTAGAGAAGTGAAGAAAGATGAACTCCGCAGTATAGAAACCTGACAAATACACCTACGTCACATGGCCAAGGTCAGCACCAACCAGCGGGGGGTCACGTTGACAGCAAGCACCTGGCACAGTGTGATGAGAGGGCACCGTGCCCTTGTGGTCACCCCAGTGGAACCATGAGAAGCACATCAGACAAACCCCATTTGAGGGACATTCTACAAAATTCCTGATACTCCTTTAAATTGTCTAGGTCAGCAAACACAAGGAAGGTCTGAGTAACAGTCTCAGCCAGTAGGAATCTAAGGAGACGTGAAGATTAAATGTCATATGAGATCCCGGAACAGAAAAACAAAGGCCATTTGATTTGTAACAAAACACCATAGAGAACTCTAAATAAATGACAAAATTTAGACAATAAAGGCATGTCTATATTGGTTCATCCATTATGGCAAATGTACCGTAGTCCTGTGATATGATAATAGTAGGTAAGCTGGGCATGACGTATGTGGAAGTTCTCTACCTTATCTTGGCAATTTTTCTGCAAACCTACTGTTCTAAAAAAAATAGCTTATTCAAATAAGTCACCTTATAGTTAGATAGCTCTTCTATCCATCACCCACAGAAGCTGGGCCACTGAGACGGAGTTCTTGCTACAGTGACAACCTGGCTATCTGTGTCACTTATCTCTGAACACACAACTACAGAGTGGTCCTCTTTGTGACCAGTGATGAGGGAGAGACGCAGCCAGCACACCCCAGAGAACCAGCTCCAGCTATCCTGCCCCTCATTGCTCTCCAGGGACCAATTCACCCAGGAGATAATGACCTGGAAATGAACACATTTTATTACGCTGAAGACTCAGACCCCACTAAAGGGCCCTGGTGAGCTCAGCTTGATCTTAGGGAATGCTCTTTTTGCCTCGTCAAGGAAAATCTAAAATTAAAGCAGCCCACACAGCCTCCCTCACTCCTTGCTGACTCCCTGACCTCCATCTGAGTCTCAAACTTTTTTAGTTGGCCCAAAACCGAGGTCAAATGAGATGTGTGTAAGCCTTTTCCAAGCAAGAAACACAGCTGGATTACTAATGAGCCTTTAAGATCTCAGGCCCTGAATCAACTCTGCTTTTCCAGACGTCTTGGGTGCAAAGGGCACGGAAAGGATTGGTGTGTGCACAGAAGTGGTCAGAGGGGGAACAGCAAACTAAAAGGGGTCATCCTAGCCCATGTCTTTGGGAAGGTCAAAGTCACCTTGGCGGAAAGCACCTGGAGGCTGCAGGAGGCCCAGGCTGAGGACAGAAGAATGGGCAGTGGGTCAGAGGCCTTTGCCTTCCCCGGGGTGCCACACAGGAGCGCCTGGCTGCTAAGAAAGGACCCCAGAATAAATGCATTAATGGGCCCACCAGGCAGCTCTGAGCCCCTTCCAGACCCGCCTCACTGGAGTACCAGTCAAATAAGAACCCAGCTGGGATGAAACGGTTGACAAGTTGAGAGAGGAGGGAGAACGCAAGGTGGGAAGGAAGCGGGCAGCTGGCCACGCCCCCAGGGCCTCCTGCAGGTTTTCTGCCCAAAGCAGGTCTGAACAGAGATGGGAGAGGCCCCCACTTTCAATCATGTTCAGAGTTTAGATTATCACACTGGACTGAGCATACTAATAACCAACTTCGGTATCTTTTATTACCTGAGGGTGACAAGGAAATTCAACATGTTATAGGTTGTATAATCCTGGCTGCTCTTTCCGCAGTGTGGACTAACTAGGGTAAGAATGGAGAAAGGGGATGAGTTAGGAGGCCTCTGAGGAGGACACGGGAGCGAGGGTGGTGGCCTGGACCAGATGGCGACAGTGGAGACGGGAGTGAGTGATGGATGGGAGGGCAGAGCACACCAGTCGGGGGGACACAGAGTGACAATAATGGGGGCAATCACATTTGAACAGATGGGATACAGGTCACAATTTCTTCCAAAACTGAAGGTAGACATTGTGCCACAGACTCAGAAAGATCTGTTAAGCCAAGATGGATTCATTCAAAGGAGACCTGACCAGTGGCCATATTGCAGTAAAACTGCTGGGGGAAAAAGACAAGAAGCCTTTAAAGACACCCACGGAGAGTGAACGTGTGGTCAGCAAAGTGGCAATAATGAGGCTGAAAGATGACTTTCCAATATAAACCATGGAAGCAAGAAGGCACCAGAACTGCATGCTACATGTAAGTTCTTTAAAAAGCCCCAAGGTAAAGCTTTACACAGAATTACAGCATCATTGTAAATGAGCACAAAATAAAGATATATTAGTCAGTCAAAAAACAGCATTTTTAGCCTACAGACCAGAGTCTATACAATTGTCAGAATGCACGACGAAATGAAAAAAGAAAGTACAGAAAGGATTGAAGCGCAAAGAAAATGACAAAATATGGGTATAAGTTTAATTATAAAATAGTTCAATATGAATTTATGCAAAATAATAAGTGCCCTCTAGAATTGTATGAGAGTGTGTGTATGTGTGTGTGTGCATGTGTGTGTGTGTAATTTAAATATGTGCCAATAAACAAGCAAAGAGCAGGAGGTAATTGATATTGAAATAGTCTTAGGATGGCTAACATTATTATTGGATGTCTTTATTTTGTCTTTACTTACAATGATGCTATAATTCTGTCTAAAACTCTACCTTGGGACTTTTAAAAGAACTGTAAGTATAGCGTGCAATTCGGGAGCCTTCCTGCTTCCATCATTTATATTGGGCAGTTATCTTTCAGTCTTATGATTGCTACCCTGATGACCACATGTTCACTTTCTCTAGATGTCTTTAACTACCTCAGTATAAGACGACATTGTTATTGGGCCATAATGCTCCAAGGCATATGTCAGAAGAACTAAGGTATCCACCATAAGAATTTCTACAGAATATATTGTTGTCAGGCTAAGAGAGGGAAATTAATAGCCCTCAATGCATATGCAAAAAATAAATAAAACCAATAATTTAAGTTTGTATCTCAAGAATATTGCAAAAGAACAGCATATCAAAGTCACTGAGAGGGTAGAGAAAAGAAAGAAAGAGATATCAGAAACATGAAATAGAAGAAAACAAAGCAAGAAAAACTAGCAAGGCCAAGAAATGGCTTATTTTTTAAAAAAAAGATTATAGACAAACTGAGCAAGATTTATCAAATAAAATATTACCAATATCAGGAATGATAAAAGGAAATTGATTACAGATCCTACAAATAGTGAAAGAAAAAATATTAGACACTACTTCAACAAAATATTAGGCAGTTTAAATGAAATGAGAACAGTGTTTTAAAAATGCTTTCTAAATATATCAAAGGAACAAATTTAAAAATCTTAGTAGCCCCATATCTAGCAAATAAATTGTACCTATTACTTTACAATTCTCCCACTATCTCCACCTATATAAATCAACAAACAAAGCAAAAATCTAGAAGTCCAAAGTAATTCACAAGTGAATTTTGAAAGAAAAGATAAAAATAAATTTTTAATTAGGAAAGAAAGAGTAAAACTAATATTATGTGAGATCTTACAAAGATAGGAACTGAGAGAAAGCTGCCCATTATCCATAATGAGTCCAATTTATTATTTTTATAAAAACCTGGCTGGGCGTGGTGGCTCACGTCTGTAATCCCAGCACTTTGGGAGGCCGAGGAGGGTGGATCATGAGGTCAAGAGATCGAGACCATGGTGAAACCCCGTCTCTACTAAAAAAATACAAAAATAAGCTGGGCGTGGTGGCGTGCACCTGTGGTCCCAGCTACTCGGGAGGCTGAGGCAGGAGAATTGCTTGAACCTGGGAGGCTGAGGTTGCAGTGAGCCAAGATTTCACCACTGCACTCCAGCCTGGTGTCTGGTGACTGAGCAAGACTCTGTCTAAAAAAAAAGAAAAAAAAAAAAAACGTGACAAGGATATTAGAAGAAAAACAAAATGGAAGCCTCTCTTCCTCATTGACATAGGCGCAAAGACGCTTAAATCAATACAGAATGAGAATTCAGTTGTAAATAAAAGGGCTAATACATTATGATCAAGTGACATGTATTCCAGAAATGCAAAGCTAATACATATTTGAAGATAAATCAATGTACTTTATTTGAAAATAAATCAACGTACAGAATGAAAGACAAAAAATAACAAATTAAATAATCATTTGAAATTGTGCAACACACATACACATTAGCCAGACTTTGACACACAGTCAGATTAGAGACTCCCAGAAAACAGGAGTGCAATGGGAATGCGGTTATTTTGATAAATGTATCTACAAAATACCTACCACAAACTTCACATTTAAAAGTTAATTTCTGAAAGCTTTACAAGTAACATCAAAAAAGCTCTTGTATCTGCTATTTCAAATTCTATTCAACATAGGGCTGAAGGCTTTAGTCAGTGCAACGCGGCAAGAAACAAATGAAAAAGACAAAGGCAGAAAAAGGGGAAAAAAGTCATTATACACATAGAAAGTCCAAAGTATCTACTGACAAAACTTTAGCAATAATACATGAATTTGTGAAGTCCTGTATCGCTCTTGTATAAACATAACAGCAACAAAAAGCAGTACGTTTCTATATGCCTGCTACAATCCAATAGAAAATAAACTTCTAAATAGATAATAACTAAAATAGCATCAAAAATTAAATAGGTAGAAATGAACCTAGTGAAAGTTGTGGAAGACCTCTGTATGAAACTGATACAATGTTACTTAGAAAAATTAAAGAAGACATATAGGAATGGAAAGCTATCTATTACTCACGCACTGGGAGATTCATTATACAATGTCAATTCTCCCTAAACTGATGTAGTTGATGCAATTCGCCCCAAAAAATCCCTACAGATTTTCCGATGGAAATTGATGTATTTCTTCTACAGCATATGTGAAAATACGAAAGGCAAAAAAAAGTAAGCCAAGGAAACCTCAAAGAAAATGAACAAAATGAAAATCTTATACTAGCAAATACCAAGGTATGTTAAAAAGCCACAGTTATAAGACTCTAGCAAGAGTTTAGAGAAGAAATAGATCTATGCATCTGTCTGAATTACAGCAATGGTGCCACTGCAATTCCAAGGAGGAAAGATGAATTTCAAGTCATGCTGGACCTGCTGGAGATCTAGAGTCGGGGTGGAAAACAACAATGAAACCTGACCCCTCTCCTGCCCAACAAATATTTTCAGATGCATGACAGACTTCTGAAGTTCAAAGTTTTTAAAAAGACTTCTAGAAAAAGACATAAGACGATGCCTTTCTGAATTTTGGACAGGCAAATATTGCTTAAGTCAAACAAAAATATTACTCTTCCTAGAATGTATCACTGCAATGTCCAGAGTACAATGAAAATATTATTAGCTGCATCCATCCCCCCACCTATGTAACAAACCTGCATGTTCTGCACATGTACCCCAGAAGTTAAAGTATAATAAAAAGAAGAAGAGGAGCAAGAAGAAGAAGGAGAAGGAGGAGAAGGAGGAGGATGAGGAGGAGGAGGAGGAGGAGGAGGAGGAGGAGGACGATGAGGACGAGGAGGACGAAGGAAAGGAAGGAAGCCAGCAGAGCCCAAGGCTGGGCTGCACACTCCTGGAGTGAGGTCTGCAGGACTTGGAGGCAGCTGCTGCTGAGGCTAGGAGGGAACTTGAGTTTTTTGTTGCTGTTGCTTTGTTTTTTGAGACAGAGTATCACTTTGTCACCCAGGCTGTAGTGCAGTTGCAGATATTTGGCTTTATTTATTTCTAGATACATTTTATGCAATTAAAATGTAAATATTTTATATCATTTTCTGTTTTCCAGGTACTATTTACAAGAGAAAAAATTTAAACATAGAGCAAGATAATTTTAAAGCAAAATAATGGGGAAACATATATCATGAAAACAATAAACATTAGACTTCTGGTGTGGTCATAATAACCTAAGACTATGTAGAATCCAACACAAGGATTATAATTGGAGATAAAAAATGAAATTTAATCATGGTAAAATAGTGCACCACAAAGAGATAACAGTAATATACGAGTGCAGTTAATAACAGTCCCGAAAAATACAAGAAGCAAAGACTGACAGAAACAAATAGAAAAACCCACACTTGGAATTGGAAATTCTGAAACCCACCTCTCAGTAATTGATAGAGCACATAACAAAAACAAATTAAAACAAATTTTCAAAACACAGTAAGGATATAGGCTGGGTGCAGTGGCTCACACCCATAATCCCAGCACTTTGGGAGGCGGAGGCAGGCAGATCATAAGGTCAGATCAAGGCCGGCCTGGCCAACATGGTGAAACCCCATCTCTACTAAAAATACAAAAATTGCCTGGGTGTTGTGTATGCTGCTGTAATCCTAGCTACTCAGGAGGCTGAGGCAGGAGAATCTCTTGAACCTGGGAGGCGGAGATTGCAATGCACAATGGTCGCGCCACTGCACTCCAGCCTAGTGACAGAGTGAGATTCTGTCTCAAAAAAAAAGAAAGAAAGAAAGAAAGAAAGAAAGAAAGAAAGAAAGAAAGAAAGAAAGAAAAGAAAGAAACAGTAAGGATATAAAAAGTTTGAAGAGCACTATCAACAGAGTTGATCTGATTGGCATTTATAGAAAACACTGCCAGCCACAAAATACTTTCTTTAAAAGTGTGCATGAAATGGTCACCAGCAGCGGTCACTGAGCAGGTTGGAAAATGTGTCAATAAATTTTATAACATAAAAATCTTACATTGTATGGCATCCGACTGTAAGAGAATTAAATTACATTTCAATAATAACAAAAAATCTTTTCTAAAAATCCCCAAGTATTTGGAAATGTAACAATACATTCCTCTTTTTTATTTACAGAATTGTACAAACATTAGCACAATCCACATTAAAACATTGTCCTCAAATTTTCCTCATGGGTTATTCATGGTTAATTCCCACTGCCACCACCTGCCCTTGGCAAACAGCAATCTGCTTTCCATCTCCATAACTTTGCCTGTTCTGGATGTTTCATACAAAGGGAGTTAGGCAATAGATACTCTGTTGCATCTGGCTTCTTTCACTTAGAATAATGTTTCTGTGGTTCATCCATCTTAGAGCACGTATCAGCAGTTTGTTCCTCTAATCATGGAATAATATTCCTTTGCATGGATACATTTTATTTGTACATTCACCCGTTGATGGATATTTGAACTGTTTCCTTAGGTGTTCTTATAAATAATGCTGCTTGATCATCTGTGTACATACTTTTTCGTGGGCATATGTTTTCGGTTCTCTTGGGTAGCTTCTGAGGAGTGGAATTGCTGGGTAGTATATTGAACTTTTAGGAAAAGCCCAGCTGCTTTCCAAAGTGGCCATCCCATGTTGTTTTCCCGTGGATGATCTAGGAGGATCCCAGCTTCTCACATCCTCAGCTGCCCTTGGTACTGGCAGCCTTCCTGACCTTTAATACACAGGAAGTAGCATCTCATTTCAGTTTTAACTTGCATTCTCCCAATGACTAATGATGCTGGACATGTGTCCACGTGCTTTTGGCCATATATGTATCTTCCTTGGTGAGTATCTAGTTAAAGCTTTTGTCCACTGTGTAATTGGGCTATTAATCTTCTTCTTACAGAGTTGTAGGAGTTCCAGACATGACTCCTTTAACAGATTTGTGATTTGAAAATGTTTTTTCATGGTCTGTGGCTAGTATTTTCATTTTCTCAACAGTCTTTCAAAGTGCCAAAGTCTTTAATTTGATGAAGTCCAATTTACCATTTGTTTCTTCTTCTTTGGATCATGCCTTTGCTGTCATCAAAGGACTCTTTGCCCAATGCAAGATTACAAGGTCTTACACCTATGTTTTTTCCAGATGATTTTTAGCTATAGTTTATACAGTTAAGACTGTAATGTATTTTAAGTTAATTTCTGTATGGCCTGAGATAAGAGTCTATGTTAATTTATTTCATGCATATAGATATCCAATTGTCCCAGCACAATGTGTTGGAAAGACTATTCTTTATCCCATTGAATGATCTTGACACCCTTGTCAAAAATCAATTGATCATAAATGTAAGGCTAGATCACTTGACCCTAAATTTTGCTGCATTGCATATATACCCTTCTTTGAAGCAAAACCACATTGTCTCAATTCTGGTAGCTTTACATTGTTTTGAAATATAGTCATGTAAACCCTCCTCTCTTCTTTTTGTTCTATGCCTATGTAGATTTTAGGATAATTGTGTGAACATCTTTTAAATGCTCATGAAATACCTCTCCATTTAATTGGGTCGTTTATTTCTTTCAGCAATGTTTTATACATTTCATTGTAAAAGTCATATGTCTTTTGGTTAAATTTATTTTTAACTGTTTATTTTGATGTTATTGTGAATGAAATTTTTTGGTCAATTTTATTTTTTGATTATTTGTTGCTGTCAATAAAAATATGATTAATGTTCGTATACTGATTTTGTATCCTCTGAACCTCTAAATAAAACATGAGTGAAAAAGAAGTTAAAAGGGCCATTAGAAAATATTTTAAAACTTAGTCATAATGAAAATGCAACAAATCAAAAGTTCACAAAATACAGATAAGTGCAGTGCTTTTGGAAAATTTGGAGTTTTAAATGTTCATATTAAAAACAAGAAAGATTGTAAATTTCATTATCTAAATTATGCCTTAAGAAGCTAAAATGTTAAAACATCTAGCAAGAAAAAAGATCAATAAAAAAGAAAACGCAAATTTTATCAATGTAAACAATGAAAAAATAGATGTTATTATATGTCCTACAGATGCTAAAAGGTTGTAAACAATTTATGACCGAAACTTTACACCAATGATAACTTAAACAGACAAATACCTTGGAAAATATGACAGACATTACAAAACAAAAGCAGAAAATTATAGGCAATGTTCTTCACAAACATAAATTAAACAACCATCCTTAATAAATCCTTAGCAAATTGAACCTAGAAATACATAAATATGAAATACACTATAAGCAAGTGAGGCTTGTCACAGGAATGCCAGGTTGAGTTAACATTAAGACACTAATTGATTAACATTAAAAGAGTAAAGAATACCATGATAATCTCAATAGATGCAGATAAAGTGGCCAAATTCAATATGCATTCATATTGAAAACTCTCAGCCAACCACCACTTGCAGGAAAGTGACTCAATCTGTTAAAGGATGTCTACAAACATTACCTACAGCTAACATCATAGTTAAAGGTTAAATACTGCACACTTTTTTCCTAATGTTTGCAAACAAAGTAGAGATGTCTATTCTTACATTGAGCAGTGTGCAGAAGGTTCTATCCAGCATAATAAGGCAAGGATAAGGAATAAGTGCATAATTATTTGAAAAGAAAACCAAAATGTACTTTATTTTACTTTATTTTCAGACATAATTGTTATGTGCAAAGCAAGAGACCCATCAGAACAAAAATATAACACTGATAAGTGATTTTAGCAAGGATGCAGACAACAAGGTTAATATGCAAAAGTCAATGTATATCTTTAGAGTAGCAGCAAGAAAATGGAAAATGATATAAAATATTTACATTTTAATCACATAAAACATATCTGGAAATAAAGCCAAATATCTGCAAAATCACTATACTGAAAACTGTAAAACATTATTGAGATTAATTTCAAAAGATATAATGATGAAGAGACATATATGTTCTTCATGGATTGGGAAATTAAATATTCACATATGTCAGTTATCCCCAAATTAATAAATAGATTCGATGCAATCTTAAATGTTTAAAGTTTATGTAGAAATTGAAAATAGCTAAATGTATAAATTTTCTAATCTTGGATAGGCAATGACTTTCTAGAGAAGACAAAGAGCAATAAACTTTAAACTTTCTTAAAGATTTCATCAAGATAAAAAACGGCTTATTAAAAAGATCTACTAAAATTTAGAAATGAAGCACCAGAGTAGGAGAAAGTATCTTCAACACATATATCTAAAAAAGAATACATAAATGTGTATAAAGATATAATTAACACATTATGTATACATATATTTACGTGTGTGTGTGTGTGTGTGTGTTAAAGATATAAAGATATAATTAACGTATTATGTATACATATATTTACTTGTGTGTGTGTGTGTGTGTGTGTGTGTGTGTGTATAAATCCAACTTAATACCAAGTGAGAACCACTTCACACCCAAAAGAATGGCTAAAATTAAGTCAGGCACTGGGACTACTGATGTGCCCTTGTAGTCCTAGCTACTTAGGAAGTTGAGGCAGACGGACTGATTGCTGGAACCCAGGAGTTTGAGGCCATAGTGCACTATGATTGAACCTCTGAAGAGCCACTCTACTCCAGCCTGGGTAACGTAGCAAGATTCTATCTCTTAATAAAGATCTGGCACAAATTAAAAGTACTGACAACACCAAATATTTGCAAAGATTTCAAACAATAGTATTGCTTGTATATTTCTAGTGAGTATACACCATAGAACCACCTCTTTGTAAAGTGGCTTGCAAACTTTAAAAATAGTTACACATATATCTACCCAGTTACTAACCAGTTCTGATTAGGTAATAAAAATATATTTCTATAAAACATCTTTTACATGCATGTTGCTGGTAGCTTTAAACACTGTAGTCCAAAACTGGAAGCCACACAGGTATCCATCAACAAGACAATGGATGAACAAATTGTGGTATTTCCATAAAATGAAAAGTCACACAGCAACCAGAAGCATAACACAACTAATATATCAGACAGCATGGATAGAGCTCAAAAGCACTCAGAGGGAAAGAAGCCACCCACAAAATTATGTCTACTGTAAGAGTCTATTCATGAGAATTTCTAGAGCAGGAAATACTCATCTATGCTGCTAGAAATCCAGGCAGTAATAACCTCATTAGAGACAGTGCAGGCCGTGACAAGGCTAAAACATAACCTTCAGTGTGAGGGGATTGCTTTGTATCTTGATAGGGGTGCAGGCCATGCTGGTACATGTGTTTCTCAAAACTTATAGAACAAAACATATATTCAGTATCTGTGCATCACACCATTTGAAAAGAAGGGCTTAATAGAATTAAAAACAAAAATCCATGCCACATTATGAGAGAATACATTTTAACATCTTTAATTAAATATATGTAACATATTTTAATCAATAATTATTTGATCAATAATATGCTAATTCAAATCTATTAAGTATATTTGACTATCTTTTAGAAGATATCTAAAATGTAACAGAAATTCTACAAAATAATGAGAAAGAAAGAAAAAAAGTGGACAAAAGACTTGAGTAGGCCCTTCTCAACAGAGGATCTCAAAATGGCTGAAAGGAAAAAAGTTGTCTTCAGGAAAATGCGAATTAAACCAGGAGACACCACTCTGCTCCCACCAAACTGGCCTAAATTGAAAAAAAAAAAAAAAAAAAAAAAAAAGCAAGTTAAGTTAACAAAAATATTTATTTTTTAGTTTTGTGATAAAAGTGAAATAAATTATTTGTGGTTTGGTTTATGAAAAATCCTAATTAACCCACCCCAAACCCTCCTCCCCCCAAAAACCTGCCAAAAATTAAAAAAAAAAAAAAAAAAAAAAAAAAAGCAAGTGATGGTACCAAATATTGGAATGATGTAGAGTGATCAAACTCTGATACTTAATGATGTAGGTTGATGTTTAATCAATCCCTTAGGAAAACTGTGTAGCAATATGTGATTTGCCTCAACATACCCATAACTACCAATTTTGTTCCTAGATACATGCCCAAATGTTTACATATACTGTCCGAAAGACACGGACAAGAACGTTCCCGGAAGCTCTACGTGTCATAGTCCAAAACAAGCAAGAACCAAAATGCCTATCATCAACAGTGCGATGGGCTCATGAAGGGTGCTGAATCCTTGCAGTATTCCTGCTGTAGCAATGAGCTACATTACAGCATCAACACGGGCGATGGGTGACTTTAGGTATCAACTTGACTGGATGAAGTGGTACCTGGATAGTGGTGAAGCATCAGCTCCGGGTGTGTCAGTGAAGGTGTTTCTGCAAGAGACTGGCATCTGAATCTGTGGACTGAGTGAGGAAGATCCACTCTCACCCAGTGTGCCAAGCCCTATCCAATTGGCTGAGGGTCTGAACAGAATAAAAAGGCAGAGGAAGAATGAATTTGCTCACTTGCTCCATCTCTTCTGAGCTGGGGCACACTTGTTCTGCTCTGGCACATTAGAAATCCAGGTTCTCTGGCCTTTGGACTCCACAATTTAAAATAGCAGTCCTCAGGGTTCTCAGGTCTTCAGCCTGGGACTGAGAATTACAACATGGCTTTTCTGGTTCTGAAGTTTTTGCACTTGGACTGAGCCACACTCTTGGCTTCTTTGGTTCTCCAAATTGCAGATGGCCTGTCATGGGACTTCCCAGCCACTATTATCATAGGAGCCAATTCTCCTAGGAACTCTCTTCTCATCTATCTATCTATCTATCCTCTATCTACTTACCTATCCATCACCTATATATCCACTCATCATTCTGTCTAACTATCCTATGCATTCTGTCTCATGCACGAATCTCACAGATACCATCACAGGTGCCATGTTGATGTTGGAAGCCAGATTTCAAAAAAACTTTATCAAGCAAAACAGAAAGCTTCTATCACTTAAGCATTTTAGGAAAGTGTGGAGTTTAGGGATACGTGGACTTTGGGACATGGAGCGTTGCTAGTTTATTGGGGCCACTTTAGTTCTTTGGTTACTGGTTTACAGCTTAGAATTAGGGTCAAAGAATGCCAGCCTTCTACTTCCTTTCCTGAAGATGGAGACTGGTCTCTTTTTATTCTCAGGGGATTATTGACTAGAAGGGCAGTTAGGAGGCATTTGCAGTGTCAGCAATATTCTGTTTTTTCTTTCTTTTTTTTTGTCTGAGACAGAGTCTCACTCTGTCACTCGGGCTGGAGTACAATGGCACAATCTCGGCTCATTGCAACCTCTGCTTTCCAGGTTCAAGCGATTCTCCTGCCTCAGCCTATTGAGTATCTGGGATTACAGGTGCTCACCACCATGACCATCTAATTTTTGTATTTTTAGTAGAGAGTAGGTTTCACCATGTTGGCCAAGATGGTCTCCAACTCCTGGCCTCAAGTGATCTGCCCACTTGACCTCCTAAAGTGCTGGGATTACAGGTGCTCAGCCTGCAATTTACTAAATTTAAATTTACAAACAAAATTAACAAATGTTTTCTAAAAAGAAGCTTTATATTCAAAAAAAATTAAGTTAAAAAGTTAATGCATATGTTTAAAACAAATTAGAAATTGCTTTAAAAACTGAAAAAGAAATATGAACCTAGAAGTTGTATCTGAAGAAGTAACCCATGCAGCTTTGAGACATAAGGAGGCAGAGAGTTCAATGGGAGAGAGACAAGGTAACATTAGCAGTGGATTATGATTCAGCTTCAGAAGAGAAGGAAGTCCCACTGAATAGGACAACATGGATGAACCTGGAAAACACCACGCTGGGTGAGATGAGCAGGTCACAGAAAGACAAATGCAGCATGATTTCACTTAGATGAGGTATTAAAATAGCCAAACTCATAGAAACAGAGAGAAGAAGGTGGTTGCCAAGGGCTGGAGGAAGGAGGAGACAGGAGTTGCTGTTGAGCACATGTGAAGCTTCAGTCCTGTAGGATGAATAAGCCCCAGAGCTCTTACTGTAAAATACTGAGCCCATAGTTCACCATACAGTATTGAGCCCTAAAACATCTGTCAAAGGTAGCTCTCATGTTGCATTCTTACTACAATAAAGAAGACAACATTAATATCAAGCAATAACAACAACAACAGGTGTTGAAACAGATGCTCAATGCCGCAAAGAAAAATCAGCACGGAGACAAAGGATCTCTCAGTGAGCAATTTTCTTTTTAACTTCCCGAAGGAAGGGTAATAGCATTAGCAATCTTGCCAGGAGAGTACAGCGAACAAAGGAAAGGCAGACATATTTATCTCTTACGCACTGGGGGTCGTCCTTACTGCTGTGTCTGATCTCCGTCGGTTGGAGCCAGACCTCACAATCTAAACTAAAACCTGATTGGCTAACAACTTAAAACTTTT
This sequence comes from Cacajao melanocephalus, assembly GCA_963573385.1. NCBI lineage: Eukaryota > Metazoa > Chordata > Mammalia > Primates > Pitheciidae > Cacajao > Cacajao melanocephalus. The sequence goes on along the minus strand of CAUYLG010023571.1, from coordinate 5,747 downwards.
CTAAACAGGGGAAAGCAGTGGAGAACAAAGGAAAAGAGGAAGTCCAAATAAGGAAGGGGCATAGGCTGGGAGCTGGAGCGTGCCTGTGAGCATGTCCAGCACAGATATTTTGGTTAAAGTACATGGGCATAGAATGTACTATGTGCCTGTGAGCATGTCTAACAGCTACATAGGATAGGGCTTAACAAAGAGGTACTAGCATAAAGCAAGAAGGCTTTGAGAAAGTGTTTAAAACAAAGTGTTATTTCTAACACTTATGATTTTTCTTAAACAAGAAAGGAAACTTTGAAGAGGAATTTTTCTATTTCCTACAACAGGTAAGACGTAAGTTTTTTCATTATGTTCTGGATCTTTCCTTATATTCATCCATTCAATCCTCACGTCAAACCTGCACCATGCTAATGTCACCCTCATGTACATGGTGAGATTACAGAGGGACAGAGATTTTAAGTAACTTGCCTAAGGTCACACAGCTGGGAATTTGGGGGAATAAGATTTAAAACCAGGCCATCTTCTTCAGAGATCATGCTTTTAATCACCATTCAAAACTGCCTCTGAATAACAGAATAAGAAAGTCTAACATAATTTCTTTCCTACAGAAATAGGAAAAAGAATACAGAAGTAGACACACTTAAAGAGGTAACTCCCATATTGTTAAAAAAAAAAAAAAAAAAGATGGATCTGCCAATATAGGAAGCACTCTATATCTAAGGATAAAACACACTCTACACCTAGCCGTAGTTTCATGAAACTGCAGTCCCAGCACTACAAGACAGCATCTGGAAATCACCCAGAAAGAAAACTTAAAAAGATGAACTGAATTGTTGACTGAACCCACCTCCCCTGAAACTGCCCACTGTCTGCCCTGATACCCACAGGTGGAATAGCAGCCCCTGCATGCTGGCTTCTGTCCCATTTGGCAAGAGATCAGCAGCAGGGGGCCGGGGGTTGGAAGGGGGTCTTGCCTCCCTGCTCCGTCCATTCTTCCACACCACTTCTCAGGAAGCTCCATGCCTCCATGGTGGTACCTCTCAGGCTTCATGCCAGCTCACGCAGGGCCCGGTAACACCGCATCCTTCCCTTGCCTGTTTGATTCTTGGGGTGGCAAAGCCTTCCAGTTGTTACCAGTCCTGGGCTGCCCCATCTCTCTCATTTCCTTCCTTAATACTGCGTACAGTCCTGTGAGTAGCTCGGATCTGGAAACTGAGTTTCTCACATTTGGTGGATGCATGGGTGGCCTCCTTGCTGGGACAAAGCTCCTGCTAGTAATATATGACAAGTAATAACATCACCATTGTCTATGTACTGTCCAAGTGATATGGATAGGGTGCTGGCGTAAGAAAAGCTCTCCGTAACCAAGTAACTGCCGCTGTTAGCACCATGGAAACAGGAGTGAGGACCACGGGGCTGGCATAGGGTCATGTCCCTGGAGACATTACAACAAGAACAGGGATTTAAATAAGACTAAGGGACTTAAACCTACAAACTGTCCTGGTCTCCATGTTAAGATTAAAGCTGATGGGGAAAACAGAGACTTGAGGGAGAATGGGAACACACAGTGAGCTGGGAGTCTTGAATCCCCAGATTCCCATGAAGATCTCTTACTGGCAGAGGCCACCCTTCCTACTGTTTCTGATAAACTAATCCTGCTGCATAAAGAGCTTCCAATAACTTCACCTGGGGTTCCTCATAAGCAAAGGCCCATGGCCCTTTATAGTGCAGGAAAGTCCTAGCTCGTGGGAGACCCGTGAGGTCTGTTCTGTGAGGAGGCAGCCTGCATAGCAAAGGAATTGCAAGCTCTAATCAATTTGGGTCAGCAGGAACCTGAGAAGCTGGCTTAAGGATGGATTCTGAATGTGCTTGACCAAAAGAATGAAATTTAAATTGGATCAGACCGTATGTATTGATAACGATGTATTCTGCTAGGACCTAGAAGTCTTCATAGAGCAGCTGTGAAAAGTCCTGATCATTTATTCTGTCTGGGTTCAGCTGTGGTGAACTTGCATTTAAGTTCAGACACAGAATCTCTCTTGCTGTATTTTACAGTCAGAATTCTGAAGTGAGGTAACCAACTCGAGCCAGTGTGCCTGAAATATCCCTGGTTATAAAATTGTGAGTCCCGCATCCTGGGAAACTCCTCAGTCCCAGGTAAACCAGGACCCTTGGTCACCTAGTCTGAAGGCTCAAAAGAATTGTGATATTGGGGTGGTTCAAAAGAACCAAGCAACTTTCTTAGGGTGCAACTTGCTCTGCTGCCCCTAAACCATACCACTGAGAGGTGCAGAGAGCAGTTTTTTTGTTTTTTGTTTTTTTGAGATGGAGTCTCACTCTGTCCCCACCAAGTTGCAGTTTCTTCACCAAGGCATTAAGAGTCCTTGGGAAGGCTGGGCCCAGTGGCTCACACCTGTAATCCCAGCACTTTGGGAGGCCGAGGCAGGCAGATCACTTGAGCTCAGGAGTTCAAGACCAGCCTGGGCAACACGGCAAAACCCCGTCTCTACTAAAAGTACAAAAATTAACCAGACGCGGTGGCATGTGCCTGTAGTCCCAGCTACTCGGGAGACTGAGGCAGGAGAATTGCTTGAGCTTGGAGGGCTGAGATCGCACCATTGCACTCTAGCCTGGGTGACAGAGCAAGAACCTGTATTATTTAAAAAAAAAACAAAAAACAAAAATAAAAACAAAAACTAAACACCCTGGAAGACCTGGGAAGAAATCGTGAAAGTGGGTGGCCATCCCCTGCAGGCTGGAGATTGTGGCAGCAGATTCTGTCATTGGATTCCGAGTGGTCATTAAGAATAAGGAGAACACAGAGCTATTGCTAGTGTTTGATCTGCAGGGAACTGTGGTAGTGGCTACTTGATTCCAACTTCACTATAATTTATGCCACTTTACACACTTCAGATCATTTTGAGGGGAACGTTCAGTCCCGCTGGGGAATCATCTTGCAATGTAGTTACATGTGGATGCTTTACATTTTCTTCCAAACCTTTCCCAAAGGGAAATGTGGTTGTTGACCAGGGTGACTGTTCAGAAAGAGAAATACTCCAACCTCTGGGATTACCAGATATTGTTGAGTTCATGCTAACCCCTGGAGAGGCCAAACACCACAATGGCCAGCCCATCTGTGTCGGAGTTTATATGGGTCAGATGATGCATGAAACTTGATTTGAATTAGTCTCACTCTGGGTCTAACAGGCCAGCAAGAGCATCCCATCATTCTTTATCCAGTTTCGGAGTGTCGACTTGCAATAGGCATTCATAGCAAATGGCATCATCACACGATTTTTTTCTGACCCATGAGGTGACGTCCTTATGGCTGAACAGGCCAAGTGTAACTCTTGAACTGTTTCCTTCCGCAAGGAAAATAGTAAAGCAAAAGTAATGCCATACACATGCAGGCCTGCAGAAACTTAGTACTATCAGCTGAGGCTGGAAACTGCATTGGCGATGCTTTGCCTCACCTGCCCATTGAACTGCCCATGTGACCAGGAGCCAGAAGCATGCGTAAGGACCAAACACTGCCTGTTGCTGCTGGTCTAGATGTAGCAACTTAGTTGAGCAGAGCAGCTGAGATTTGATTCCCACATGCTACTCTTGGCCTGGAGAAAATTTTTTTCCCTCGATTTCAATTAAAATAGATGAATAGGCCAGCTGTGGTGGCTCATGGCTATAATCCCAGCACTTTGGGAGGCCAAGGCAGATGGATCACCTGAGGTCAGGAGTTCGGGACCAGCCTGACCAACACGTAGAAACCCCCCATCTCTACTAAAAATGCAAAATTAGCTGAGTATGGTGGCACATGTTGTAATCCCAGCTACTCAGAAGGCTGAGGCAGGAGAATCACTTGAACCCAGGAGGTGGAGGTTGTGGTGAGCCAAGATGGTGCCATTGCACTCCAGCCTGTGCAACTGTATATATTAAAAAAAAAAAAGATAAAGCACATTTGTTTTCTTACCTTGGGGTTATGTCAGTAAGACAAGGGAGAAACAGATATGTCTGAACATAGAGATATACATATGCTTATATATGTATATATATAAAATATATATTATTTGTATATTATATATAGTTATCTATGTTATATGTTATTTATGTTATTAATTATTTATATATTATATATTATTTGTATATATTATTTGGCTTCACCTTTCCCCAACATAGTGGTGGCAGATGATGATGACATATTTACATCATCATGATTATGTAAATAGTGCTCGTGGCTAGAACACATAATGCACTATAATTACATTTCCTTTAATGAACTTTGTTTTCTTCAGGGATAATCATCTTGCTGGAATCCTTTTTTATATTTTAGTTGTTAATGTGTGTAGGACTGCTATACCCCGCAGCTCTTCTGCAGATGCACACCCCCCTGTCAATGTGTGTCACCTGGTCTGATAATTCCTTTCTTGTGTGTTTATCACCGCCATCCTGGGCGGCCTCTTCGTTTCCTTCCTGGGGAATGTCACTGTCTCTTGGAGCTACTTGGCTCACGGTTGTGTTTTGTTGAATCACATGCTATAGGACTCTTCCCCCAAAAAAGCAAATGAGTAGTATCTGCTTCAAGTCTGCATCTGCATGTATGAAAATGCCTCTATTATTCCCTCCCATGTGAATGGAAGTTGGGCTGAGTAGAGAATGCTTTATGAGAGATACTTTCCTCTAGAAATTTGGAGGCATCATCTATCTCCTAGCTTTCAAGGTTGCTGTTGAGAAGTTTGATGGCATTGGATTCCCCAACACTTTGAATGATGAACCTGATTTTTCCCACTGAAAAATGGTCTCCTACCTGCTTCATTAATGTTTAGCAATGCTGGGGCTGGTTTGAGTCTCTATAATCAATTGTACCGAATAGTCTGCAGACCCTTTCAATTAATTTATTCAACACAGATGTATCTAAGTTCTACCACACGCCAAGCATTTTCTGGGTCCTGGGAGGCAGACAGAGCAGTGTTTTTGTGTTCGTTTTTTTGTTTTAGAGACGGAGTCTCACTCTGTTGCCAGGCTGGAGTGCAGTGGCATGATATGATCTCACTCACTGCAATCTCCACCTCTTGGGCTCAAGCGATTCCCCTGCCTCAGCCTCCTGAGTAGCTGGGACTACAGGCACCTGCCACCACACCTGGCTAATTTTTTTGCATTTTAGTAGAGACAGCGTTTCCCCATGTTGGCCAGGAGGGTCTCAATCTCCTGACCTTGTGGTCCGCCCGCCTAGGCTTCCCAAAGTGCTGGGATTACAGGCGTGAGCCACCATGCCCAGCCATAGCAGTGTTCTTGAGCATCTTACCCTCTATCAGGGAGGCAGAAAACAGATAATTGTGGGTAACACCCCACATGGGCACTGAGGAAGGAGAACTGTGTAGACCCCAGGCACAATTAGTGCCTGAAGTATAACTCACTGCTTACTTATATCTAGCTTATATATAATCATACTTAGTCCAATATAATCTTTCTATATAATCATATAATAACTTACTGCTTACTATATCTAGCTTATATATATAATCATACTTAGTTCCATATAATCTTTTTTATATAATCGTATAATGAATGTGGTCAGAGCTGTACTGACACATTTAGTGCTGATTTATAGAATCCTTCCTTATAACCATATAGTAGTTTGTAGTAGGAGGAATGCCTAGAGCAGTCACAGAACAGAAGCAGTACATGGGAAAACAGCCAGACCAGGACAAGAACCAAAGACCCAGGCGGTGGCGTCCCTGCCTGAAAGGGCATACGCTGTA